>JAECUM010040173.1:0-11286 GCA_016617855.1 Megalonaias nervosa | reverse complement strand
ATATATATATGGGCAGAATTAGCGAGAAATGTGTGACAGGCAGAAACGCAACTCGCTCAGCTTAATGCGGCCCAGCACAATAATACTTCTGTGGTGCTAACTGTATCCAACACCGTATGGAATATTTCAATTCCTTCCAGAGGTTCCAGAATTGTTTGCAGCAGAAGGATCCAGCGGTTGCAAACGCGGACGCGTGAAGCGCTAAAAGAACTGCATAAGAAATGGCTACAAAATTTAATTTTACCGGTAATCTAAAACAATTTGATATTAGACAGCAATATCATTGATAGATAAAGATAATATTCAATTGGAAGTATTTCACATCTATCCGACAGGGTACATAACTTTGATGTTTTTCTTTAAGATACATTTTAATCCTGAAATATATGCGATGAATTCTGACAGCTGTGATGAAGCTGTGGAGTTTTCGACGGGCTATTAGAGCTATTCAGAGCGGGTGGTAATATTGATAATAATTGTGTCCTATTTGTCCACTAATATCTACGTCTGAGTAGCGTTACTAGAACTTTTTATAAACTGAAATATATTTTTAAGCTCTAAATGGGACTACTCTATGTTGCCACTCCCGAATCGAGGCGGATTGGTAAGATCCGATTAGCACATTAAAACGCTTAATTCCTCGCGGCATCACCAGCTGCAAAAACACTCAGGCATTGTTTCTCTAATGGTTAAGTGGCGTTTCCCGCTGACTCCACTCTGTTTATGTGCAACAATGAATATTTTCCACCAACATTTACACAAGTGAGAGAAGCGAGATGGACAGTAGCGCACTTATCAAAGTAACAGTTACGTGGCAAATACAATCGTTAGATGCAAATTGCGTAATCCGTGCTTTTAAATGAAGAGAACCAAGAGAACGCACACTCATCGGAAATTTAAATATTCCCCAAGAAGATAATTTATAGCATTGTATGACATTTGTGCCAGCAAAGACGGCTAACTGATTTCGAGTACATCTGCCTGTCCGCAATTGTATTATGCGATTGTATATTTAATAGACCCTCTATGTTACCGAAGTCACAACTCTATGGTCTTAAAATAAGATAATGAAAAAAGCGAAAACGAAAATACTTTGTATAATACAACAAATAGTACATTTCCAAAGAATACAAAGTAAACATTTAAGACAAATTTTCAATAATGCGAATTAGATCCCAAAGTAGTCCCAAAAGATCTCTCACGGGTCCTAGTGGATAGAGTTCCAAATGTACTCCAGTAGTTTTCCAAAAAATGCAATATTTAATATTCCGATATGTTTGTAGTTTCCAATGTGTTAATATTCAAGCGAGTAGCAAATGGCCACGTACTAACAGTCGTTTGATGTATCACATGAATATAATTCGAAATGTCCTTGACTGAATTCACTATAATTCGAAAATAATGGCTTAGTGCAAGAACTATTAGTTGAGCATATTTAATTCCAGGAAATAATTGAAATAAATAAATCCAAACAAATTAAAAAGAAAACACAACAATCAGACCGATTCCACTTAGGATGTTAAGGAAGGATTGAGCAATGCTTCAAGTATACAATTTTGGTATAAAAAGATATAAACCATTCAAAGTTGTCAAGAAAGTTAGGAACTCACAAGTGACGATATAACGTATGAGATTCAGATTCAAACTAACATGTTTACCTCGATCAACAATGATCTGAGTTTTTAATCTACAATGAAAGAAATATTATATATGTTATTTTCGTTACGAAATAAATGTCACTAGTCAAGTTGACTATTATCTTGGTTGTTGTCAATCACAAGATGCAAATATACATTACATATAACAAAGGAGAAAGTCTCCAAAACAATAAAAAATAGACATAACACCGACGTAAACGATAATCAAAGAGGAAATATAGTTGCTACATAAAATCTGCACGAAATCCTTGTTGATCGTACAATAGAAACAGGCGTGTTTGGTTGCAGACGTCACTTGATGTATTTCTTCAGCTACATCGTTTGGTCTTGTTGTGGCTGGAGTCGGGGTAATATCGATAGTAACGGGTGTTTCAAGTGGTGCCAGCATATGTTGATATCATTTCATTCATGAATACGTGCTAAGGAAACTGTAGTTGGTTGCAGTCGAGGATACAATAAATTAGCGCTTCTGATTTCGATATTAAAGGCGGAAAATATAAAATCACCGATAACTCCTAACTCAGATAAGAAACCACGTGGCGGTTCAGAAGACTCTTCTTGGTTGGAATCGAGGATAAAATTTTAAAGAGGGAAATTATAAAATCAGCGACCACTCCAAACTCAGATAAGTAACCACGTAGCGGATCCACAGACAATACAAGTTGAGTAAAACAAAAACAACTTGTCATATACTGTGCTTGCCCGGTCATGATCTGCGGCAATGTCTGACTCCCGCTTTGGTACTTTAATTTCATGGATTATTAATGCTAATATTCCGCAAATTGTCTTGTATGTCTTCCTTGCTAAAATGAGTGTAAGTAATGGAGTACACAGTTGGAGATCCGTGAGGCAGTGAACTAGGAAAGGGATATACATATCCAAGTAACCTGTCATGATACTAACGCTTTTAAGATCTAAACTATGGCCTTATCTATTAATTGTACCTGATAAATGTCTGATATCATTCGATGTATAGGTCATTGGAGAAACTTATGATCCCCTTTAAGTAATACGGGAAAAATACCGATTCTAGACATCTTACAATCTGCTTAATGAATTGAGAAAAGTGATTACGTTTGACTTGACACTTATGGCAACATTGGCCTTGAAAGGTTACATGACAGCTTATATCATAAAAATTTGGGACGGTGAATCGAATTTATGTCATCATGTAAATAACGATGTATTTTGAGTTCAACTCCCACTTGGTACCTTAACTGAGATCTTAATGCAAACTTCCGTGTGATTTCAATGCCGAATCATCATGTCAATTTATCATAAAATCCCAAAACTGCTAACAATAAAAATGATGTTGATGTAAATGTCTTTGTTAGCGCCATACTTGGCCAATCCAGACTGGTCGCAAAGTGAACTGCATTCTTCCCCCATTCCGGTACCCATCCCTCTTACCACCCCACCTCACGATTACTTGTTAAACATGTATCATATTTTTATTTATGTTCTAATTTAAGATAACATATTTATGGCATTGTACATCTCATGATCTAGAATATAGCATTGCCTATTAATTGCACGTTTCGATGTTATACAACAGTTGTGATAATATTCAACAAACATGATCCTTGCCTTTCTTGCTAGATTTGGGACTTGTAAACCGGACAAGTACACGTTTACTTAGACACGTAAGGCGAAAATGTAGAATAGCCGTGGACTTAATATGAATCGTGGGAAACAAAGTTAGGATAGTCGAGCAGAAATAGTATTCCGGATTATGTAGGACAGACATACATTTGACTATATGTTAATTATGTAAGGATCAGCTAGCAAGGACAACACCTTGTATGGGAGCATTTGGAACTTTCCCGTCGAAAAGTCTTTGCAATGAGGCAAATGAACGTCGCATTTTTACGGATGTACACATTTACGTAGATGAAATATATGAGAAATAGGAGATTAATTATCCCACAATCCGTCACATTCTTCTCATGTTACATGTTACATTTTAACATAGTTTCAACATCTGTTCGTAGGTACAGCAGTGTATACATACGTACATACATACATATATACATACATACATGCATACTTACGTACATATATACATACACACTTATATACATATATTCACATACGGTTATATTATCTCGTGTATATTTTGCTGCCCTTTAATTGTACATGCACGTTTTTTACAAGACCTATGTCCATTTAACTATTCGTGCAATATTTGCGAAATGATTTTACATGATTCATTAAATTACATTGAGAAATATGGACATTAATCATGTCGTAAGAACGGCACAGTGGTTCACCGTCAGTGAAATAAAAACTATATTTTTTATCAAATGTTTAGGTTGAAAAAAAGCTGTTAAGCGTTCAACTTTGCTTCCATTTGTGAAATACTTTGCTTCCTTATCAAGGTTTTAAACAAGATATTTTATAGATTATTTAATAGAAAAAGAAAAAAAATTAAAACAAACATTATATGTCAATAGGTTTTCTTTGCTGTCAAATAATGCGCATAGTGCATGGTTTAATAACTTGCTGGAGAAAATGTACTTCTAGACTCGCCATTTCACACAATTTTAAATAGTTATATTTAACTGAACCCAAGAGAGCTGCAGCGTTGTCACATTGTTGTTTTGTCTTTGAAATTAATATCAACGAATAGCTGAAACGTGGCAGGACGAAATCAGTTCTCGGTATAGAGTTAGCCCCGCCTACGAATGATGTAAATATATATTACTTAAATGCTATCGGGTACACAAAACTGTATTCCCATAGTTGCCAGATAGTCATAAGAGCAAGAAACGGTGTCTGTGTGTTTGCCGTGGCACTCTTGGCATTGATTCGGTCAGATAGGTATATATCCATACATGATATATGTCTGTTCTGCATTTTTGCCTTTCCAAACATGCATGGTTTACTACATTGTAAATAGAAGTATTCCTTCCATAATCATTTAAAATCAATTTATGAATACTTATAATATCAGCGCGCTTTTTAGGTATTTTGTTAATGTGAAATGGTAGCTTGTTAGACCATTAGATTTCATTAATTCACTTAATATGATTTTAATATGGAAATATGTCTTAATAGAACTGAATGTATTACTAATGATCTGTTCGATATTGACATGTTTGTTACTGTACTTTTTCAAACTTTATTTTGATTATCACTGAAGGGAATCTTGTGACAATACGTTTTACAGCATGTCTGCTTGGCGTAACTTGGAATGCAATCCGTTAATGAGGGTTCATATCATTAAATAGATCAATGAAGAATAAGAACTGTAAATAGAGATTTTTTAATGAAATGTTTCTCCTGTCTAGGTTACGGCCAGTTCAATATATTCCATATTATGGTGAACTGATAGGGCCAATGTGCACCATAGCCGCTTAGTAAAATCTCAAAAATGACTCGATGCCACATGTATTTTATGTTTTTAGCAAAATAGTTCCACACACTTTGCCGATTTAGTTTCATTGATGTTAACTTACTAACGTCATTCTCGCATAGGTTTCGATTGTACTTCGGTGAAAGTTTCGTTAAAATGCATGTTATGTACCTATGCAAAATATACAATTCTCCCTACTTAGGGGAACAATTGTGTTCCCAACCCCATCATTTTCTGGAGTAAGTACTTTTACGGGTAGTTAATCCCTTTGCTTTTGACGACAAGTAGCTCTTGCTCGCTTTCTGCAATTCAATTATACAAACAACGGAGGCCATCGTAACTTTTGAATCCTTATGTTAGCTCGCCTTTTTGAGAGTAACTTGTCGTATCGACACTAAATGAGTAATTAGGTAGCGAGATTGAAATAATTTTTACGTTTCATTACTGAACCTTTACGTTTAAAAATGAAACGACTTATTAGAAGACATATTCTTAGCGAAAGTGAGAAATTTACCGGCTTGCGTCTGCTAACTGCATTTTTCTATTTATTATGGCCAGAGATGGCCATGTAGGTTAGCTTGCCACATACATTATGTCTCCTGTTCATGGGCCAGCTATAAGGAGGACGGTATTATATTATGACCTTGTCCGTCCATGTGTTCTTATGTTACCTGACTGGTTTCCACACAATAACTATGTTATTAAAATTAAAGTTAAACAATGACGTGAAATCAACAATTGCCTAAAAACGAATCCAACACAGCACATATGTGATGTTAAATATTACTTTTCTATAGTTGCATTTCTACATGAATCATGAGCACTCTCAGTAACTGACCCAGCTTGATTTGTTCATAAGTGTCACTTATGCTGTATTGAACGCCTGTAAGACTAATGGTACAGATGTTTCAAAATTGAAACTCTTCATTAAATGTAGCAATAATATATTTTATATAAATATTCTAACTCGCATTATAATCGTGTTTAAAAAATGGTGTATACATCAGGCGTTGAGAAGTGTTGATTGCAAACCGAAATTATTTGACAATGAAAGGTGTATACTACGACTCCTGCCAGGTTGCCAACGTCACATGTCAGTTTACATGCGACTGTAGAAATGATTATAATTAAGAAAGAAAAACTGACAAGTTATCTCATAAGCATTATCATCTTTCTGTTTAACGATTATACACTCTAACGTTTTTTAGATAAACAAGCTCTGTTTTGATTTCTTATCCAATGCAAACAGCATCATTTTCTGTATGACACTTGCTGAAAATGCAAATGTCTTCATGTTTGTACGAAAACAACCATTTATTGAACAAAGTAAGCAATGTGAAGCACTATATACAGAAGATATATATTTCATAGAATGTCGGTACTTGCTTTGTAAACGACGGAACTTATTTGTATTGATGTAGTGATGCAGTTGTTAATCGTATTGGCATGGAATGGTCAAAGTCAACGAAATCAAGGCCTTTTGATTTTGAAAGAATATACGATAAAAAGAAAATCACCCGTTCGTGAGCAGCTATTCGGAAAAATAACTTTTGTGGGGAGGAAATATATTCTGTTGTAGTACAATGCCTTGACTTCCCTCATGAACTACTTCTCTGTTTATACTCAAAAGACCACGATAGATGCTATTTATATAGAGCAGAAAACATATATTGCCACAGTGGCGACACCACTTTTATCTCCACATTGACGATCCTCTGATATATATATTTTGTTGGATTTTTAGTTCCCCATTTATGTCTGCATCAGCATTTTCCTCGAGTTTTGCACTATAATGGGCATAGGGTTCCAAAATATGTTGATTAAAATTTAATTTATTTAACCTACAAAAGTGTACATATGTAACTCACCTATCTTTACTGTCATTATGGTTTTATTGAAATCGCTTTAAAACCTATTTGATTTGGTGACAGTATTTTCTAAAACATTTTCTTATCTCCGTTCATCAGCACACACAACGGCGGAAACTGTTTGGCTTAAGGAAGTAACTACCAGATCCCAGACCGACAAGCGTACGCACAGTAATACTAATCTTCCTAATGAGTTGTCATTTCATCTAAGGCGCAGTTAAAAAATCCAGACGTTAAAGCTGAGGAGGAACCATGATATTAATCCAAACGCTGACTTCTCTTTTGTACAAAAATGCAACAACAGTGAATCCTGTGTAGTGAAATCACCAAATTTGGAACAGGTAAACTTTGAACGAGTTACAGTAAAATTATTTTCTTCCATACAATTGCAATCGTAAAGAGAAAATAAAACTAACCGCATCGGATTTCATAATTAAACATTTGTATCAAATAAGTGACGAATATATAAATAAGTATGTTCGTTATGATGGAAACTGACATTTAATGTTCGTGACCCAAACTCTGCTAAGTAATGCCGTAAACAAAGAGAGATCAAAAATTGGTCATGCAAATCATAAGTAATGAGTCGAGCATACTGCAAAGTGTTAAAAGGCGCAAACATTAAACAAGTTTTAAAATGTAATATATCAAATTGTCAAATAAGTTCTAAATGCAAAACTAACGCCAAATGAAAATATAAAAGTGGTTTGAAGTTTAAAGCATATTAGAAACGTATTTGCTTTAAATATCAATTCAAAAAATATTTTGGTCAAAGAAAGGAAACTAATACAAGACAGTGAAATATGTGAAAGTATTGTTATTTGTAAGCAAATATGTTGATTACATTCATGATTTGTTCATATCGAAACATGTGGGAAGAAAATTAAAATGGATCTAAGACATAAATATGCAAACTAAACAACACAGGGATAACGAAAAAACTTAGAACTTCACTCAGAAGGGGTACAAATATAAATAAAATGTGTGGTGGTAACAACAAAAGTGTCACAGTTTTTCATAAAAGTGAGCTATATTTAAAGAAGCACAATTTATTTAAAAAAATATATTCTTTGGTTATGTTACATTAGGGCGAGGCAAAATAAACTGACTTATGTCTTGAGAGGTAGAAAAATTAAAGACATACCCTTACGCCGTAGTATAAAGATTATACAAGCAGTGACTAGGGAGAGGAGAATGATTTAAGTCTCCTGAACAGTTGACAACCTTGATAGATAGATACATACATACATACATACATACATACATACATACATACATAGGACAAAAGATAAAGCAAAATAAAGCAATACACCTGATGAAATGATTAATCTCTGGTCAGACTAATTAAAAAATGTTTTACGCTACCGTAGGATCCGCTACCGTCTGTTTCGAAATTCATTTCGTAACCACACTGAAAAAATATATATTTTACAGATCCCTAAATATATACATACAATTGAGTTCTATATAACTGACCTGTACAGAGTTGTCTTGTCTATGCAACAACATTTGCTAATATAATGCACTAAAATGAGCATCAGTCTGACACTAACACCAAAAAACCTGAAAGATAACCGCGAAGGTAATAAATCACGCTGTATTCTGGAAACATACGGAACATGCAAGAATCAGGACAGATGACAAATACGTCCAAATATACAGATAACAAGAATATTGTAAAATGGACAAGTGTTGTATCATTTGGTATGAGAACACTTATTTACCATGTTTTTGTTGCTAGTCAGCATCAAACCAATGAATCAAACAGTAAATAAATGGTAATATAGGGTCTATTCAGATATTTGATGTACAATTGTAATGGCCATATCCCAAACCCCAATTAAGAGACAGTAGCGAATTATATTCTGTAAATATCCACTTCCAAAGACATCCATGAGATCAATTTCAGCGATACTAGTGATTATTTTTTTAACAACATATTGTCATTCATCTAGCTAACGAAATCCATGGTAGATCGTTCATTGATGAACCAAATGTAATGCGTGTTTTGTAGGTTCAGGGGATAATTGTATTTTGGTCTTACTGTAATCAAAGACAAAACAACTTGTATTCAAATTTGGTTGATCAAAAGTAATCTGAAATTCAAGATTTGCAAACATTGCCTTATCTATAATTTTACAATGTACGTACCACTAGATGCTGATGATATGTTATTTAGCATTTAGTCAGTTCAGCTATTTTTGCAACTACGCTCATTAACTTAAAATCCTAATGAAGAGGAATACATTGGATAACTATGTTGCCATTCAGAAATATTAATATCCTTAAATGTACAATAAACAGTACAGTATATGTGCTAATACTTTGTTCATTAGCAACTCCTGATTGTAGTTTTCTCAATGTTTCGCTCGTTTTGACTTGTTCGCTATTGTTTGTTTTAGATAAGATTGGTAAGCATAAATCTTTGTATTACACGAAACTGGTAGACATTTAACTTTTAAAGATATCTAATCGGTAGAATAGGATGATGTCTTTCAATGAATTCTAAAGTTTTGAGTTTTAGGTGGCATTGCTAGGATTTTACTGATATTTGCACAAAGACGTGACCTCGTGCTACTAAGTTTCTTCTTCATCATGGCAGTTGACAAAACTATTATCTACTCAATTTGTTTTGCTCTAATATTTCATAATAATAAATGAGCCCTCAAAACACTGTTACCTAACCACATACAATAGCAACTTTTCGTCTCATATACTTTTAGAATTGATCCAAGCGAATCCAACAGTTTCTAAAACAAGAAATTATTTATTTTCGTAGAACACAACATGTAAATGGAAAATACACATATAGAAATTGTGAATGAAATCCCAAATATTTCTAAATGCTCTAGCAAGACGTTTAATGTAAAAAATGTTTGGAATGAATTCAAATAGTCATTAAAATCATTATGTAACAATAGTCTTGGAAGTCCTGATGTACCAATGACTCAATCCATGACGCATTTGAATGAATTCCCAACATTCCCAAAACTAATGTGCTAAACAAACATATAATCATTCAGCAGTTCCGCTGACTGATTTTCATTACAGTTTGTTCTAGAATTATATTTGTACTAAACAAAAAACTCAGATCATACATTCTGACAGACTGGTATGAAACAAGAAAGAAACTTGTATTGATCAAATCTCAATGTATACATAGTTCACATGACCTATGTTTCTCAAACATTGTGTGTATTACTTACAATCATGCCACCTGCACGATGGGCAAAGCACCACAAGTCTCAGTCAAACACATGACAAAAATTATGTACACAATATAAATTAATATGCAAAACACCCTCCCTCATAAAGTAAAATAAAGGTTCATATAATACAGCTTCCTTTACACACTGGTGAACTATACACATGATATTATAAAAATTAAAACTGTATAGAAATTAAAATTATATCGAAAATGTTTTATAAATGACACAAAACTAAATAAATAGAGTACTATTATACATGAAAGTGCATATGTAATCAAATTATCTTTGCCCTTAATGAGCCCGCTGATAATATTTTATCCCTTCTTTATCAATATCCACGGCAACAATCATTGAATTGTATTTTTCATTTTGCTAATGAAAGCAATGTAATTAAACTTTGAATTCAGTGGCAAGAACTATCTGCAGATATGCTGAGCAGGCTTGATGGCTAACTTTGTTCCCTTGAAACTATATATATGTAATTGATTACATACAAGAATTGGTGGTTTTGTTGGATGGTGTTGAACTGAAATGGAAACAAGGTAGGGCAATGTTAGAATACAACCATATACTTTAAATCATTTTATTATAATCGCTTTCAATCTATGTGACATCAATAATTGAATATTGGACAAAGAAATTAAACTTGTCCCTCAAATGGATATACTTATCCCAGTCAGAAAGAAATATAAACTAATTATTTGTTCCAAATAAATGAATTGCACCAACAACGGATAGATTCAAGAACTTCAAAGCCGGAAAATATTCTAACAGCAAAAGACTTTTTTGATAGAAGAAGAGAGCTAACCCAGGATCTGAACAATGATTTAATGGCTGACTCAGTACAATTAGTATAGAAACCAACCGATTAAACATGCAAAAATGCAAATCAAGCTTAATGTGCAAAGAATAATCGTAAATTATCACGTTTCGCAGCCAATGTTCTTACCAACCATTTAGCCATGTTAACTGCTCAAAGAGATAATTCCTTAGATACCAGTTGAAGCATTCATTAGACCTAAAATCCAAGTCACTATCAAATCCAAGTGCAGCTGGTAATTTATCACCACGTAGAAAAATAAGTTCAAGATAAACTATCACAAGTATTAAAGGTGCATTCTTATTTGAGAGGTTAGGAATCCACAGCCGGATAATACGATGCAACACTGAACATGTGACCAGCCCAATTACACACA
>JAECUM010040172.1:0-20394 GCA_016617855.1 Megalonaias nervosa | reverse complement strand
TTACAGTACTGCGATTTAAACCACGTTTGGAAATCTTTAAGCCAGGGATCCTTTGAAACATTTGAATATATGTGGACGAAGTTTTAGAATTACGGATGTTTGAGTCAAGGTTCGGGTGAGAATTCTTCCCCTGGCATTTGTTGGTGATGTTGGGATAAAAAGTTTGACTTTCGTTCTCAGTTGGTCTACGTGATTTAGATGAATGAGATACGATGAATGAAAATAACTACGACTGTGTCAAAGGAGTGGTTAGGATGCGTTACCACATATAACACAAGTGGTAGAGCACTCATCTAGGGACGAAGCTTGGTTTTGGCCTGACACGTGTCACAACAGCGACATTTAGTGGCCAATGATGAATGAGCTATTTATGAGCTTTCAGCTGTGAGAGTATTCGAATACTTGAAAAAAGTGTGGTTGCAGCTGATGAAGACACAATGACATGTCTTCAAAAGGTAGGAGAATGTGTCTCGAATACATCCATGATATTTCCTCTATGATAGCTCTGGTTTTATATAGTTCGATTATAATTCGAGAGATATGAGTACGAAGGTCGGTATGAGAAAGAAAGTTTTCTTTGTAACATATTGGTTTAAAAAGATCAGATTGTGTCCTCGTATATTACCCAAAAAAAAATATTTTATTGGCAGCAAATGATCAAAATAAAATGAAGACAATGAGACACAATATCAATAAAAATTGAGAGGAAAAAAAAATATGTTAGAACCATGTACGAAAACTTCTTGGTTAATTTAAAGATTAAAATAAATAGATAAACGAGTAGACTCTACCTTCTCTTAAAAGTGATCTGGCTAAACAATATAAGCTCAAAAAATGAATCCATAAATCACTCTAGATATGAAAGAGAATTTCGATAGCAACAAAAGGAGTTGGAGGAAAGAAATAACAAATTCATGATTACTTGTATAGTGTTTTGTTTTATGTGTTTTATATATTGTTTCCAGTCAACAAATAGAATGCTGAAATTATGTAAATTTTATTACAACATCATAAATTAACTGGTTTAACTAGCATCAGTGTTGGTATGCATATAAATTACTCCAGTTTACTAACAATGAACAAACAAGCGAGATTCTATATGAAACATACAAAATATGCTGGAGGCACAAAATACCTTTACAGACACATTACTCGTAAATCAAGATGTTCTTTTATAAAAAAAAAAAGTCTTAAGAACGAAATTAAGAATATTGACTTAGTAACCTTTCATCAAGTTCAGCCGAGTACATGTACAATTATGAAACGAGTTCTTTTATCATTGAGGGATATTTCTTGTTATCATCGAGGGATATTTCGTGGCTTAAAGATCACTGCGAAATTAAATAAATGCTCTCCCATATAGCAATGCTTTCAAGCAACGCATTCATTCTAGTTAGAACGTCCCATATGCATCAATTGGTTTAACTTTAAAAAAAAAACAAACAACAAAAAGACAATGTATTTACTATAAGGATAACGATAATTGTATGGTTAATTCAAATACATATCTTCCTGTCAAATCCAGCAATTTACTAGTATAACTATCCCATTTTTCATGTTATAAATGAAACAAAATTGATGAGGATATTTCTAGCACAAACATTAATTAAGATCACAAACATTAATTAAGATCACAAACATTAATTAAGATCATTGAGTAGCACATATTTAAGGAACGTTTCATAATTGCAGAGTCAATGTGATCATTTTTGAAACATTCACATTTCGAAACTAATAACGATGTTAAGTTTAATGCTTATGTGCATTGTAGTTACTTAAAATATACAATAATTTGTTATAGTGTTTTTTCTGTCATTGAGACATAAATCCCCGTGTTGGATTCGTTGTCTACTGCAACATGCAATGAATTTCCAATACCGTTATTTCTCCAGCAGCTAAACAACAATATTTGGGTCCCATTGTGTCACAATTACAATTATCTGAACAATGGCGAGTCCTGCTTGCAAAGCTGATTTGGTGAGATTATATATTATATTAATTAATTATATAATATTATAACATTATTCATTAATTATCACTTTCCTCACGATTTGTTTTTGTTTTATAAAGTAGTGACCCTAGTATTTACATACTATGTGAAGAGCAATCCATTACCAGCGAAAGTAGGTTATGATGACTTATTTCCTATTCTCCCATTCAAATGTAGCTGAATCCAGTTCTCCATCACTGCCGCATTCACAACAGTGAATTGTGATGAACATATGTATCTATTATACTTCAGTTATTTTTTCATGATATGCGTCTGTATGGTCTGTCGATATTCTTGCTGTTGACACACAAAATGAGTTTTGATTGACTGCTGTATGGTCAGTAATAACAAATATTCTGCATGGTGTGGATGTGTACAGATGGTATTTGTATTTTATGACACGGGGGATGAATCAAAAGAATTCTGCACGAGTATGTACATTTCGTATTGTGATACCATTACTTTCATGAAATCACTTCAGTTTTTAAAATCTACAAACGTTCGTGAATTATGTGTTATGTAATCGGTACTGATAATGCATCTGGCTTGAATCTTGTTGAAGTTAAGAATCCACTAGAGTCTGAACAAAAAATTTGGGATATTATATTCCATCTATGTAACCATGAATGCCTAGATTATAAATAACACAATTCCAATATATATATATATATATATATATATATATATATATATATATATATATATATATATATATATATATATATATATATATATATATATATAACCATAATCAGCCGTTGTGTAATATTTTGCTGGCAGAGAGGGGTCTTCACTGTACACTGTTATATTAATGACGAGGTGCATACATCTTGAAATTTATCTGCAAAAGCGTTGATTTACAATTGCCAATCAAAATGATATTTAAAATGAATGAATAGAAATGGGTTGCACTCTTTCATCTATGACCGGTGAAGGTATGGATCCAGGGACTAAATTCTCGCCCTTTATGAGAGAATGACTATATGGCTGACGTCAAGAGGCAAATGGCAGTTCTTTATGCAATCCAAACTACCACTAAGGTTACGTATTAATTGTAGACAATCTTGGAAGGAAAAATAGATAGGAAGCTATTGACCACTATCTAGGCGAATAATCATTTTTTAAAAGATCATTAGCACCAAATAGCTCAAGGTACAATTCAAATAAAAACTATTTTTAACTGACATCAAATTTGCTATTGTCATCATCATTTCATCTTTTCACCCGTAACCTGGCTGGTCGTAGGAGCACCTCAGATGACTTTGCGATAATATCTCTCCATTTTGCCATGTTATCTTCTGCTCATCATATCATCTTCTTTTGCGTTTCTTTCCGGTGGTGAGCAGATTTATAATGGTCCAGTTGCATCTTGAATTATAATGCGCAGCTCCCTATTAGATATGTGGTCTAAGTATGAGATTTTTAGGATCGTTTGATAATATCTCATTTCTAAAGCATGTATTCTTTTTTCTAGTTATGTTGTCAGGGTCCATGTCTCGCATGCATACAGGAATACGGAAATGATGAGGGAGTGCATGCATTTGATCTTGGACCCAAGCCTAATGTTAATTCGTCTAAATAGGCTTTAGCTTATCCAGTGCACTTGGGGTCTGTGCAATTCTGGAAAGAACCTCAGGTTTTGACCTTTCGTCAGAGGTTATAGCACCTAAATATTTGAATCTTGTCAATTTGTTAGCTTCTGTCCTTTCACTTTTATTTCCTTTTGGACGCCACTCGGGCTGTGTGTCATTAGTTTCGTCTTTGTAGCGCAGATCGCCATACCATAGAAATATTTGGTTAAGACTGTTCACTAAGGTATCCAGTTCTTCATCGTCTCCTGCTAAGCTATCGATATGATTAGCGAAGCGCAGAATGGTGATTGTTCTGCTTTCAACACTGACATTGTAATCGTGCTCTTCCAATGCATAGGACATGAGCAGTTAAAGGTAAATGTGAAGAGAGTATGTGAGAGAATGTACCAGTTTCTGACTCCGACTGTGGGTCTGAACCAATCTCCGATGAAGCCATTGCCCAGAACTGCACTAGTCGCCTTGTCATACAGGTTTTCTTTGGTGCTAATTTGTTTTGCGTTTATTTTATATATATTCCATAGTGGCCCACAAGACCGCATGACATACACTGTCGAAAGCCTTTTTGAAGTCAATGAAGACATGATAGAGGTCCTATTTGATGCTGCAGATACTTTTCACAGAGGATTGTCAGATTGAAGCCCTGCATTTTATATTGCTACCTCCTGATCTTCAGCCTGCCTGTTCTTCAGCAATAATGTGCTTGGGGTTTCATTCAGTTGCGGATGACCTTAATCATAACTTTGCGTGGGTAACTCGTGAGATTGATTGTTCGGTAGTTCTGGCACAGCTGTAGCTACTGTAACTTCTTCCAAGGTTTAATAAATGAATAGAGGTTATTATATGCTCAATGATTTCGTCCTCTGCAAAACCATGGAGCACATTTCATATTATTCAGTCTTAATATTTGGCTGTCAGTAGTTAAGGTGATATATTCAGTTATGTACTAGCATATTACAAATGGTTTCATAACAATATATCATTCACATCTGACAAGACTTCAAAATGATATAAACAACAATTGCACCAGATTGCGGACGTAAAACACCTTCCCACGTCCATAACTGCAGAGAGTGCTTGGGTGTCACCAACTCATCAACTTATTGAATCTGCAGAGATATACATCATTCGTTATTTTAGAATTGCATGCATTTACGTAGAAGACATTAACTTTATTTTAGACAAGGTCATTTGGAAAGACAACATTCAAAGATATTGCTCTAGAAGTTCGACTAAATAAATTTTGTATATCGATCAGTTTATTATGTGGAATAAAACTCGTTCGATGATATATGGTCGTCATCAATAGGCAAGTGGTCGTTCTTTATCAAATCCAAACTACCACTAAGATCAAGTTATAAGTATAGACAATCAAGGAATGGAAAAATAAAGGAAGCTGTTGACCATTATCTAAGCGAAAAATCATTTTTTAAAAAGATCATTAGCACAAAATAGATCAAGGTACAACTCAAATATAAACTATTCTTAATTGGCATCAAAGTTTATTTCATCTTTTCTCTCATAACATAGCTGGTCGTAGTAGCACCTCAGATGATATTGCGAATATCTCTCTCCATTTTGCCCTGTTGTATCCTGCTCACCATACGATCTTCTTTTGTGTTTCTTTCCGGTGGTGAGCAGATCGTCAGTGGTCCAGTTGCATCTTGTATTATAATACGCAGTTCAGTATTAGACATGTGGTTTGAGATTTTTAGGATCCGTTGATAACAGCTCATCTCTAAAGCATGGATTCTTCTTTCTAGTTATGCTGTCATGGTCCATGCCTCACATGCATACAGGAATACGGAAATGATGAGGGAGCGCATACGTTTGATCTTGGACCCAAGCCTAATGTTGCTATTCGTCTAAACAAATAGGCTTTCGCTTATCCAGTGCACTTGTTGCCTGCGCATTTCTGGAAAAAACCTCAGGTTTTGACCCTTCCTCAGAGGTTATAGCACCAAGATATTTGAATCTTGTCAATTTGTTAGCTTCTGTCCATTCACTTTTATTTCCTTTTGGATGCCACTCGGGCTGTGTGTTATTAGTTTGGTCTTTGTAACGCTGATCTCCATACCTTAGTAATATTGGTTAAGACGGCTCACTAAGGCTTCCAGTTCTTTGTTCATCTCCTGCTAAGCTATCGATATGATTAGCGAAGCGCAGGATGGTGATTGTTCTGCTTCCAACACTCACATTGCCCTCATGCTCTTCCAATGCATAGGACATGAGCAGTTAAAGGTAAATGCGAAGAGAGTATGTGAGAGAATGTACCAAATTCTGACTCCGACTGTGGGTCTGAACCAATCTCCGATGAAGTCATTGCCGAGAACTGCGCTAGTCTCCTTGTCATACAGGTTTTCTTTGTTTTGCATGATATATACTGTCCAAAGCCTTCTTGAAGTCAATGAATACAAGATATAGATCCTATTGATGCTGCAAATACTTTTCACAGAGGATTGTTAGATTGAAGCCGTGTGTTTTATAGAGATACATCCTGATCTTCAACCTGCCTGCTCTTCAGCAATGATGTGCTTGGGGTTCAGTTCTGTTGCAAATGATCTTAATTATACCTTGATTCAAATCTGACAAAGCTTCAAAATTATATTAACACCAATTGTACCAGATTGCGGGCGAAAAACATCTTCCCACTTCCATAACTTCAGAGAGTGCTTGGGTGCCACCAACTCATCAACTTATTGAATCTGCAGAGATATACATCATCCATTATTTTAGAATTGCATGTATTTACGTAGAAGACGTTAACTTTATTTCAGACAAGGTCATTTCGAAAGACAACATACAAAGATTATTGCTCTAGAAATTAGAATAAATCAAAGTGTATCGATCATTTTATTATCTGGAACAAAAATCTTTCGTTGACATGTGCATCCCAGATAAAAGATGCTGAAGATGCGCAACACAAATTTACCTTTCGTGGAAATAATGTGTTGAAAGCTGATATAATTTCCCCTAGCAACAGTTTCTACTTCTTCTGATCAATGTATGCTGCATTGGGATTCACGTTCAAAACATATGCTGCAACATTAGCCCTTGTGTACCTAGAAATGCTTACTTATGTTTTAATAAATACTACTACTACTACTACTACTACTGCTACTGCTACTAATAATAATAATACTAATTATGAGTAATAATAATGATAATAACGATGATTGTGATAACCGTAAAAATAACGATGGCCATTTTCTAACTAGACTACATTATTAGAACTTAGATATCACCATAGTTCATAATTATAACAACCAAAGAATAGCAATACCATTGTACATTACCACATAGTCGTACACTTTGCCTACAGGGTGTGCAGTTTCATATTTTGATTATTAAACATGTGAACATGTCACCTTATGTGATTCTGATTGATCCAAATAAGCACATGAACTTATTGTGCAGCATTCTCTTTACTGATTGTCTACGATCGTGGGAAAGCGTTTTAACCCCGCCTTCTGAAATTTTTTGTTTTCATTGAACATTTTTGGCCGCCATTTTTTTTTTTTTTTTTTTTTTTTTTTTTGACTCGCGAAAGGGAATTGGGAAAAAAATGGCCTCGTTTCTTTCAATATTGCCAATTTATCCCCATAGGGGTTTGTTATGTCATGTATTACATATCACAATATGAAAAATGGCAAAACCCCAAGATAAGAACAATAACAACAAGTAAAACTACCGGTATTGCTTAGATGATAGCGAGGGTGGGGACTGGGATGGATGGGCGGTATATCTGTAGCATGGAATCCACCCAATATATAAGCTTGGTTTAAATGTGAACTTACTGAAGTAAATAAACTCACCTTTGGTCACAGAAGAATTTAAACATAAACTGGTCTCCCCAACAGACAGAACTTTATCCAACCACTGCATATTTACGCGGTAAATATGTGATGCAAGTCCAACTCAAAAGGAGATTTGTTCACATCTTCTGTACATCCTAGTGTTCCAAATCAAGTACTGCAAATATCCGGTCACAAATACATTAGAATAGATATGTGTATTTCTGCATCCAGTAATCTTCTTTTCAAAAAAATATTGCAACAATGTATTGTTTGGTTGTGATGTGGAATTTAAAGGTAAACACTGTCACTGTGTTGTGTAGGACAACTCAAACCGGTACTGTGCACCGTATCAAACAAGGTGACATCAAACGCACTGGACATTTTGTGTTTACAAATGTTTTGTCTTTTGTAAAATGTTCTGTTTATTTGGATGGACGTTTCTTCTTTGATTCATAGTTATCAAACATGTATAATATACTTTTACTATTTCAACTTTGTTTGGGACTATTTTTAACGCACAACAAATCAAAGGTACAGCGTCTGTCAATATGAACGAAATTATTTGTTCTTCTTTCTATCCAAATAATTTGTACTGAAATAAACTATGTGATAAAAAGAGTCTCAAATGGGATTTAATATTAAATTTATGTTGGTGTGGGTGCAATACCTAGCATCGCGAATTCCCACAGGTGTTAGCAGATTACAGTTTAATGATGCTTGCAAGGATGCCATCAGTGAACGAAGAAAGGTTCTTAGAGACTTTAACGTCAATCCAACACCTGAACGCCTATATATTATATGTTCCATAATTTTGCAGAGGACTGAGTCATTAAGCATATAATGACCTCTATTCATGTATTAAAGCGTAGAAGAAGTTACAATGGTTGCAGCTGTGATAGAACTACCGAACAATCAGTCTTATGAGCCACCCAAGCAAGGCTGTGATTAAAATTATTCGCAACAGAATGAAAAATTATTCGCAACAGAATGAAACCCTAAGCACATCATTGCTGAAGAGAAGGTAGCTTGAAGATCAGTACGTAGCTCTATAAAACGCAGAACTTCATTCAAACAATCCTCTGTGAAAAGTATCTGCAGCATCAATAGGACCTATATCATGTCTTTATTGATTTCAAGAAGGCTTTCGAAAGTGTATATCGTGCAAAACAAATCAGCACCAAAGAAAACCTGTTTGACAAGGCGACTAGCGCAGTTCTCGGCAATGGCTTCATTGGAATTTACAATTTTAGTTTTAGAGCCATCGTTTTGCAGATAAGTTGCAATGTCTATACATGTGATCGCTACGTGGTCCATTGATTTGTATAAAGGTTTGAAGGTGGATGTAGTTCGTCGTTTCAAAACAACGCTTTGCAGATAAAGTTCAAGATATATACACTTCGTCATTTATATAACAGTGTACAGTGTATATCTTGTTCTGCCAGCAAAATATTACACAAGGGCTGATTATGGTACGCAGTGTTCGTTGGTTATGTATTTTTCTCTACATTTCAAACTATGTGGCAGCTCTCATTGTGAGAGAAGTTGATAAGCGAATGCATGTTATCGTCTTAATACCTTTGCTCATTCGAAAGAGGCATAGTTAAGCTTCTGTTTAGATCACACTCCAGGCATTGCAATTTTATTTGAGCTCATGGTTATATTGAGGGTAGAGTCTTACAGATTTCGGCTATCTTTTTGATGCTCAATATACTTGAAATGTCTTACGGAGTAGCGACAGTGTTTAATATCACCACGCAAGATATCCTGGTTCTGATACTATTCTGAGACATGCAAAATACCTTCTTGGAATCATCTCAGGTAATGAGATTTGCAAGTGTTTTGTCGTTGAAATTCATAATAGGCACAATAATTGTAATAAATTGTGTCCATGACTTAAATGACTAATTTATAAAGGCCATGAGATCTCATTATCATATACATACATTATGGCATTGAAAAATCAACATTTTCATGACTTGAGTAGCTTACTGGTAAATTTCACGTTTTCAATCAATTATTCAAGAAATGTTAATCGTATACGACTGGATGATAAACGAAAAAGAAGTTTTGATTGATGATGTCTATGTTGGAACTGTGTTATTTATATTCTATGCAGTCATGGCGACAAGGAAAGAATAAAATATGCTAAACTATTTGTTCAAACTCCAGTGGACCGGAATACGATTCTTAACTTCAAATATAGATTCAAGCCCGATGCATTGTCTTTAGCGATTACATAATACCTGATACATGAAGGTTCGTAATTTCTAAAATGTGAGATGATTTAATGAAAGTAGTGTCCTCACAATACCAACTTTACATAATGGTTTGGAATTCTTTGGATTCATCCCTAGTGATAAAACTGAAAGCACCAGCTGTATACTGAGACAACATGCAGAATGTTTCTTATTATTGATCATACAGCAGTCAACTAAAACAAAGATTGTATGTCAACAACAAGATTACATCCAGACAATACAGACGCAGATCGTGAAAAAAGAACTCAAGTATAATATTTGCATATGTTCATCATTATTCACTGGTGTCAATGCAGTGGTGATGGAGAAATGGAGACAACAACAATTGAATGGGAACATAAGAAGTAAGTCATGATAACCTTCTTTGGTTGATAAAAATTTGCTCTTCATCTAGTATGTAAATAACAGAGACACTAAAGTACAAACAAAAATTGCTAGAAAATATAATTTTTAATTAATAATGTTGTAATGTCACCAGATCCAGCTTTGCAAGAAGGACTCGCCACTGTTCAGATAATTGTAATTGTCACATTATAGGATGCAAATATTGCTGTTAAGCTACTGGAACATTAACAGAACTGACATAATCCATTGCATACTGCAGAAGACGACGAATAAAACACGGGGATTTATGTCTCAATACCAATATTATGTTTTAATTAGCTACAATCATGTAATCATTGACTTTGACATAATTATAAATTCTGAAATGTGACTCTGTAACTATGAATCGTTCCTTAAATATGTGTTACTCAGTCTTCTTAATTAATGTTTGTGATAGAAATATCCTCATCAATTTTGTTTCACTTATAACTAGAAGACTTGGATAGTTATACTAGTAAACTGCTGTAATTTACAACATAAGTATCAAAATCCTCATAGTAAATACATTGCCTTTTTACTTCGGTTTAACTCATTGATGCATTTGGCACGTTTTCACTGGAATGAATGTTTGAACTGAATGCATTGCTAGATGGGATAGCATTTATATAATGTTATAGTGATCTAACAACCGAACAATTTCTCCAGTAAGGGTCGATGGAAGTACCTTTTGGTGTGCAGAAAATCTTAAACAGTGCTTCAAATCAACAAACTTTTAAAGGGAATTATTAGGGTTCATATTTACACTTAGGGAGGTAATCTCTATACGGACGTTTCAGATTTACCCTATATTGGCCTTCTATTTCTCGAAACAAATTTCATCTATACTTTTCTACATTTGAATCCAAAATTGTCAACTAGGGATTCACATCAAACTATTTGAATCAGGAGTCTAAAGCATTAATATAATCTGTTTTCTCTGTACGAACATTATCTCGCAAGTATCTGTAAGGATCCTCCTATTTCGCCAATCATTCGCAACAAATTTCATTAATGCTTCTTATGGTCTATAAACAAAATCTTAGATAAAATATCTCGAAGAAGGGTCTATATCTTAATCATATAAGGAGGGGATGTTATGGCCATACATTAGCCTCCGAGGACCTAGAATAATTGGACGACTTTCGTCTAAAGGTTGCTGCTCCTGTAACATATTCCTAGCTCGGAATTCTTCCATCCTAGGATTCAAACACACATACCATAGGCAGAGGGTTTCTTTGTTCATGACACCGAAATAACAGGTCCTATCTCTGCCAACTTTATATACCTATACCTATAAGGGCACTCCTACTCCTCTCTTTCGGCTCGAATAATTTCGGCTCAATTTATTCTAAGGATCTACGTAATGATTAGGCCCATACAATTGATCAGCTTTTATTTCGCATTATTTTCATAATGGAGAAGTTGCTGGTTATGTATTTCCATTGTTTATAGCAAGTAAGGTAATAGGAAATAAGTATCCAAGTTTAATTTGCCATTAGAACGATATAATTTATATTCTACAAAGACGTAATTATTCATCTCTGATGTCTGTCATAATTCTAGCTGTAACAATATCAGAGAAGTGGGGGGGGGGGCGCCGAGTGGCCGAGTGGTCTAAAGCGCTCACCGTTCCGGATCACTGCCATCTCACCTCTGTCTGCGTGGGTTCGAGTCTCAGGCTCGGCTAACGTGGGTACGTGAGAAAGCCTGCCAGTAGCTTCTCTTGGGTCGGTGGTTCTTCCAGAGGTTTTCCAGGGTTCTTCCTCCACCATTAGTACTGGCCGCCATGTATAGACTATCTTGTGCTGAAAAACGGTGTTAAACCCTACAACAACAACAACAACAACAACAATCTGAGAAGGGTAATAAGGTCACGATAAATATATTGACAAATATCCTACACAAATCTCTCTATATAAATCTGACCTAGAAGTATCACTATGAGGTCAGGAATGGTTCATATTTTTGTTTTTGTCATTTAGCAAAGCATCTCAAAGATCGATCGTAATACATACACCTTAGTGGATCTGAAAACATTTAATGAATCGGAAAATATAAAGCTAATTCACGTTAATGTTCGCTAGCATGTTCTCCAAAAACATTTCCCCTAAAGATGAGACATTTATTAATTACTACCACAACTACTACTACCGTTACTACTACTAATTATAATAATAATAATAATATGCCTATTGTATATATTACACTGTATATTGAACTATTTTCTCTATCCTGTCTACGAATGTTTTCTGTGGCTCGTCTTACATAACCACGATAGCATTATTACAACTCGAATTTTTACAACCTTTCCTAAGGAAAAATATACGTAGTGTAGGCAGAGATTCTCCTTGTTCACGACATTGAAGTAATCGATGCTCTCTTTGCCAACTTTATAATAACCTGTTCATAAAACAGCACTATTATTCCTCTCATTCGGCTCGAATAATTTCGGTTCAATTGTTCTAAGGGTCTAAGTCAGCATGTAAATAATTTGGTCCATATAATTGTTCATCCTTATTTACGCATTACACAATGTAACACAATTTTTGTTCCAGGGTAGTAAGTGCTATTTCCTAATTGCTTATGCCTAAAAAGTATAGAAAATGGCTATTATTCCCCACAAACTTTGCTTTTGTCACCAGGACAGTGATATTTTGACATTTACCTATTTCCAATGAGAAAACGGGCGAATTTGTGTCTTTCGTTCACATAAAGTCAGAAAAAACAACATATGAATCAAAAGTATCATGTGTTTATCTTACAGTAATGCAAAAACGACCACAAAAGATTCAGAAGTGAGTAGGTTTTCGAGATTTACGATTATAATTAAATCACTTTCACGAATCAGCCTCCAAATGTACTCGCCCATCATGTTCTCGTTATACTGTCCTTGAAAACGGCGTTCAAAGTCCAGTATATCCTGGTGGAAGCGCTCGCTTTGCCCCTCCGAGTACGCTCCCATGTAATGCTTGAATTTGTCAAGATGAGCATCAAGGATATGGACTTTGAGGGACATCCTGCAGCCCATTGTGCCGTAGTTCTTCACCAGAATCTCAACCAACTCCACATAGTTTTCGGTCTTGAGATTGCCCAGGAGCCCCGAACCACAGCAACAAAGCTGTTCCAAGCCGCTTTCTCGTTACTAGAGAACTTCTTGGTGAATTCATTGCACTCCAGGATCTTCTTTATCTGTGATCCGACGAAGACACCCACTTTGACCTTTGTCTCAGACAACTTAGGGAAGAAGTCTTGAAGGTACTTGAAGGCTGCCGACTCCTTATCTAGAGCTCTGACAAATTGTTTCATAAGGCCCAATTTGATGTGCAGTGGTGGCATCAGCACCTTTTGGGAGTCCACCAGTGGCTCCCACTTGACATTGTTCCCCCCCCCCCCCCGACACCTCGGTCTGCTGTGACCAGTCTAGCTCACTGGATCAACACGGCTTTGAGGCTCCTGGATGAGCTGTCAATGAAGAGGCGCCACTCATTCTGGTTACAGGCGATTCCGATTGCCTCGAACAGACTGGTCACATTGTGGCAGAAGCAGAGCCCATCTTGACGGGTGAGAAGCTGGAAAGAGCTTGGTGACGGTTCCTCTGATCTTCGACTTGCACACTTTCATCCAACAAGTTCCACTTCTTGAGCCTAGCGTGAAGAGCTCAGCATTGGACTTGGTGAGACCAAGATCTCTGATCAAGACGTTGAGGTCTTTTTAGATGGCGTAGTATGGGTTACTCTCCTCATCTCCACTTCTGAAATTGTCATCTGGATCTACAACGTCTTCCTCGCTCTCTGACTTAATGCTGTCTTCTAAAGACGGCTGCTCTCTCTCTGGAGGAGTGGATACGGGGAGCTCAGGGCAGTGTGGAACCGGGGCGATGAATGAAGGAAGGTCCGGATACGTGATAGCAGGTGCATTCTTGCCAGTATGACGCTTGGAAGGGTCCACCATGCAGATGTAGCATTTACTTGAGTGGTCAGTTGGTTCCCTCCAAAATCTTGGAGTAGCAAACTTCATGGCTCTCTTTTCCCCTCTGTACCATCCTACAAAAATACATTTAGTTCACCCATGAATAATGTGTAAGAGATTCTTGCAACATTTTTCATATATGATATATTTTTTCAATAACATTGAAAATTGTGAAACATTTTAAAATTGAAAACTTATACAATTATAAAAATATTAGCAAATTTTATAAGATAAAATTCCGAGTAACAATTGTCCATCTTACCTTACAGAGTTGTTGTTTTTTTTTGCAGCGCTCGCAGGTGAAATCAGGTGCCCAGGGTTTGTCTTGATCCTCACCTGGCATGCCGAATTATGCCTTGTAGGCCTCACACATCTTAGCATATGCTTCCACGGAGTACTTTTCGCTCTTTTCTTGATTAATTCTCCGCAGACATAGCAAAATGCGTCAGCCGGATGCTTGCAGCCTCTTGATGCCATCTCAGAAAAATGCAGATATGCTTCCACTTAGGCAGCTGGAAATGAACTGAACTGGTGGGCTTAAGGCCCCTGTATTTATACTACTATTTATATTACTGGAAAGTTCTTGAAAGTTCTAGAAGTTACTCCAAGTTTAATCAGCACGGAATCTATCTGGAATGTTCTGGAAAATAGGTAAATTTCAAAATATCACTGTCCTGGTCACAAAAGCAACGTTTGTGGGGAATAATAGCCATTTTCTAAACTTTTGAGGCATAAGCAATTAGAAAATAATACTTACTACCCAGGAAAAAAAAATTGTTACACGGTGTTATTTTCACCAGGATGAAGTTGCTGATTATAAATTTCCAATCTTAATAGTGAGGAATTAAAAATGTATCCAACTCAATTTCCTCTCTTACAAAGATATAACGTATCTTCCACATTACATAGATGTTAATCTCTAATGTCTGACATAACACTAGCTGTTGCAATATCAGAGAAGGGTGATAAGGTCAGGGTAAAGATGTTTACAATACCCTACACACATCTCACAAAATAAATCCAACACAGAAGTGTGACTATGAGGTCAGGAGTTTCATATTGTTTTAATTGTTATTTAGCAAAGGCTCCCAAAGTTCGATCGTAATTCATACGTGTTAGTTTATCTCAAAATGGTTAAAGACTTGAAGACGTTTTTGGCTTACATATTCTCCAAAAACATATTCCCTAATGATGCTACATTTATTAACTACTACTACTACTATTAGTACAACTACTACTACTACTACTACTACTACTACACTATGCCTATTGTACATGTTACACTTTGAACTATTTCTCATATCTTGTCTATGAATGCTTTCATATAGAGACACAATGGCTCTTCGTCCATAATCAGGATGGTGTTATTGCGACTCAAACTTTTATAACCTTTCCTAAAGTAATATAAACGTAGTATATCAGTCCAAACATTTTCTAATATTTCCAAAGAGCACTGACTATACATTTTCCAAAAGAGGTTTAAATCAAGACATTTTTAGCAGTGGATGCATGAGACCCATTTGTTATATCAATCTTCCACTATAGACAGGTTATTATACGTAACCAACTCGATGAATTTTGTTAGTCTTTCTAGGAGTCCATATTGATCTTTACCTACAAAATCTCAGAACAGGGACCAAAATAAAAAACAAACTTTAAGAACTGGGTATTAAGGTCCGGTTTTAGACGTATTAGGTACGTACCCTGTATTCAGACTCAGAGTTATCAAAATGATATATGTTCTAAACGTTTTCTACTTTGCAACCTGATCCCTAATTGAAAACTATCAATTAATGCTTCAAATCAGAATATTTTGAGCATACACTAAAATTTACATACATAGCCGGTACCCATGTAATTGGTAAATTTTCGATCAATTCTCGTAAAGTAGAGGATACAAATTAGATGAATTGCACGATACCATTTTGCGACTTTTCTTGTACAGACATACATTACCGTTACGGGAAGGTCATGAACTCTGAAATTTGCTAACTTCTTACTGGACAAAGAACGCGTTGTATAAGAGCTGTAAATACGCAAGGAAAGTTCTGTCAGTTCACTCTAATCTGTATCTATTTTCGTAACAAGGTCAGGCGCTGTGCAGATCGCAGACTGTATATAAACAGTGGTCCAAACGTAGGGTAAACGAAGATCATACCCGCAACGAATAAGAGTTATTGATCTCTCTTCTCCACAGGTAAGAAATACTTTTTGTAAATTCCACCATTGTTTGACTTTGCACCATTTAACATCTATGCATCGGATACTTCAAACATTCAACATTTTCTATTCTTACAAATCGTTCAGTCAACAAATTATGAAGGATAGATATATCATTTTACATTTTCAACTCGTCTCGGCATAGTCCACAACAGAAGAGGACAAGTTTACTTTTATGATGATCATTGTGCCTAGGAATTATATAAAATTTGAGACAATTAGGTCACAAAGCTTACAATGCAGAGAGCAATCACTCTGACCACGCTTGCCTAATGAGATCAATTGCATCTGGAAAAAACTGCACAACTGTTATTGGCTATTTTGAAAGATATTAAAATATGCAATACGTTATGGGCTCGGTATAGTTTTTTCTAGCTAGTTATGAAAATTTTGATCAAGCTTAAAAATAATTATATTATGATCATGTCCTTTATGTTTTTCAATTCTAGCATTTAATATTTTCAAAACGTACATTCTAATAGATTCATTCATTTTGGAAATTGCTTCTCAGTTTTACAATCACTATCTGACATTCGTTTAATCCTCTACTTTCAGTATCAACAGTTCGTAGTATTCAGATAATTCTTTTTTAAAAGAATTTTGAACTTAATTATTCCCTACTTATTTTTCGATCAACGAGTAATAATTTTGTATACAATATGTAAACATAAAGAGTTTTTCCCGCAAGTTTGAAATGATGACCTATCTTTGTCGGCTAACAGCATTTCTTTAGATCTATAATTATTAAGACAGTAATTAGTAACCAATCATGGCATACTAGCATATGTCACACGTACCGAGGGAATCAGAAATAGGAGCTACGTGCCATTCCCAAGAACACGGTACAGGCGAGGAATATAGTATGATGTTAGGAAGCACTCACCACTGTTGTAAAATGAGCACTATCTGCTTATTCTACTCCTTTGGTTTCGACGGGAGTTTACTTTAGAAGATAATCAGTTCACCTGATCTTAAAAATAGTAATCCATAAGCATTTGAAATATACTGTTTGATTCATATAACATCGCTTGAAAATTACTACTATGCCAATAAATAAAGCAACAAATATCGAATTCACATGCCGTTGTTCAAGTAAACATTTAAATATCTTTCCTTCAAAATCGAAGAGTTATTTCTTGACATTTGTTCTATTCAAGGTGTTACACGGAAACACAATGATCTTCAAATTGCTTCTCAGCCTACTGTTGCTTAATCAAACATATTGTTTTCAAATCCGAAATGAGATCACCGGCAGAAAGAATGCTGTAGAAGATGACCCGTCTTTCCCACTGCATGAAAATCTTCGAGATGAACTCCAGAAGGGCATGCTTTCGGCTGGTAACACCAGATGTAAGTCTGATCACCCGTGCGGATATTACAACAAGACTTACACCTGGTGCAACACAGACGATGGTTCCTGGGATTATTGCTGTGCTGGACCATGCAACGGAGAGCATGTATATTACAAATGTAATGTTGGAAACAGGTATATTTGGTCGTATTGTGGAACTCCTAGCTGGAAAACTGTAACTGGAGAACAATGTCTTTCTTCACATCCCTGTGGCACTCACGGAAGTGAGAGTACAAATGCGAAATATTGGTGCTACAAAGATGAAGAGAAGTACTGGGAATATTGTTGTAATCCGAGTAGTAAATGTTCCGACAATGGCTCTGGTTATGAGTGTTATACTGGAATTCACTTGCGCAGTTACTTGAAAAAATGTACACCTTAAAATCTGATCATTCAGTCATGCATCATACGTGTTGATAATTCCGTAGAATGATGATACCGCTTGATCATTCAATCATGCATCATACAGTGACCATACTTCTTGATCATTCAGTCATGCATCATACCTGTTGATAATTCCAAAGAGAGATATTTCTTGTTGATAATTCCATACATTAATAAGACGTTTTGATTACTCCAGATATTATTAATATTTGTTGATAAAAAATGCATATACTTACCATATCCTTTTCAAAACATTATAAGTTGTGATTATTTAATACAAATCCATATTGTGATCGTATCCATGGAGGAACGATACCACTTTATTACATCTTTTGTTGAGCATTGAGTGCATGAGAAGTGTTGGATTTCGGTTGTTGTAGCTCAGCTTATGTGAGATGCAAGTTTGAGTGTGAGTTAGGTTGTCAAAATTGCATTCACCATTAATTTGCAATTTAAATAAACATCTGGTTCTCGTATCTGCATGGAATATTTATTCCATATCCAATCCTGTTACAGAATATACACTCCCAATTTGCAAAGGCACTTTTATTTCGATATGTAAGATTATGTAAACCCATTGTAAAATAAAGTATCATTTGTTATCATATCTTTTATATATAAACAAAAGAAAGAAGAATTCAAGTCATGAGACTGACTTAACTATGGGCGGATTTAAAGTGCATGATCGGTAGAAAGGATTATATCGCTCAATGTTTTATTTAAAGAAACATTGACAGAGGCTCTGCTAATTAGTACATATTCTTAGAAACCAGTTTTAATATGAAGTGCCAAAGTTTATCTAAGCATTTTAGTCCCGTTTATTGTCAAAACATCATTCTTACAAAATATCGTTGCAGCAGTTTGTATGTTTGTAAAGTCAATTCCTCCCATTGTGTATGTCTCTCTATCGACTGCATTTTATTTATAAATTAAGTCTCTTTTCTTTGAAAGTATAAAACTTGATGCTAAAATATATAGTGTCTGATTTTTTATGTCAATTTCTACTTTGACTGACTTATCACCGTGAGGTAGTCAAATCATTTAAAATCTTCAGCTGCATATAAACACTGGAATATCCCAATTTGAATAAAAGCGAAGAAAGTACTTTCACATATAAAGAAACAATTTTTGAGTTTATTTAATTTCAGTTTTCAATTCCTGAGAAGAAAAATTTTTGTCAAGAAATATATTATTTTCCAAGACATACAGTCATGATTATGGAATCAAAGAAGGTGGAAAAGGAAATCGATTTCATTTCCATCTTTTTTTCAGGCCATTTCTCATCATTAGGATGACTTCCAATATTTCAAAGAAGGACGTGATGCGATCTTAGAATGGATTACGCAGAATATATCTTCAAACAGATAAAAGAATCAAAATGGATCTTGTATCAAAAACTAGTTTCACTTGATATTTTAAGGCCGTGTCAAAATAAGGAAACAATTCACAAGCCACAACTTGAAGCTCTGTTAAGTGTGCATCACGGAAGATCTTCTCCAGACACGAGGATCTTACAGACCAAGCATTTTAATGATTCCATTTTACATTTTTTCACAGAACTTTGGTCATTACTGGTTTTATTTCGTTACATCAGATAGAAAATATTATAGTGATTTCTGTCAACTTGGAAGCCATGTAGTCGAATAATTCCGTAAGGATTGCTGCAAATACCAGAATACTAAATACTTTCCAGAAAATGGTAATTGCGATGTGATAGGACCCTGTGTTTTTTTCTGATTGCTAAACTTTTCGAAAGTAAGCAGAGCTGAATGAATATTGAAAAGTATGTGTTGCAGTAGAAAACGGATGAATTGCAGGTTTTTATTTTTGATTAGCCGAAAGACCCTTAAAATAATTGTATCTGTGAATCGCCACGATGCAATTAGCTATTGAACTTAATATGTACCCAAGAACCTTTTAAAATGGCTTTATTTTCACTGCAACTATGAAAATGTTCTTTCAATCCAAGTCAATACAGATGACTAATATTTCCACTGGCGGTATCCTCATCGTTCTTTTTTTTCACCGATCATAATTAAAACTGGGATAATTATCCCTGAAAATACTTTGATTTTATAAAAACGGATCCGTTTGGAAATGTAAAAAAATTCATATCGAAATCCTAATAGGAAGAACATTCTATTTCTTTTCATTTCACCTGGTCCAACTCAAACGTAATCATTGGAATAAATATATTGATAGACAGTTATTGTGAAATGGAAAATATTTCTATATTTCTATATTGTTATAATAAATTTAATCTTGACTCAAGAATAAAAGATGGAAATGCAAATTAGTATACCGTGCGTTACAAGAGTAAATCAGGATCGTACATATTTTGGTTAATAAAAAGTATATCTTTATTAATAACTGAATCGTATGCAAGAAAATATGGCACATTGCAATGAAGATTGCCGTCTGGAATTGTGTATTATATCGTATCTCAGACATAAAAAAGTCTATCAGGGTTTCT
>JAECUM010040171.1:0-18954 GCA_016617855.1 Megalonaias nervosa | reverse complement strand
GTTGGATCAACAACATTGTATAACACATTTTATATAAAATAATAGTGATTCAGGCTCACCATATATTTTCTATTAAATATTTGCTTCCGTTCTTATGCCGACATTTTACAGCTTAACATTTTCACCTTTATATGACAAATCAAGCTTTGGGCAGATGAACTCTTTCTTCTTTCTTCAAACTCTCCACTTCCAGTCCATAATCTATTAGTGTAAGATTTGTGCCCTGTCTCAAAGTAGATCCATTATATTTTTGATCTATGTGATCGGTTACATAGCTAATCGTTTGAAGATTGTTCAGGCATAGGTCTTAATAAAATTTGCAATATTACTGCTATAGCTTTTTACACATCAAAGCAACTCGATATTTATTATTTAATTTAATAGCTTTTAAAACTACTGGGTCAGTCTAAGACTGAATAATTTTTACGGCAGTTTGATATCTCAGTTAGGTTGCAGTATACTGTTCTGAAGTGACCCATAATGATCCATAAATGGCCTATACTAAATCTGACAACAATACATTGTCCAAACAAGACCCATATCGACATATATCTGTCTTGATTTCCTACACATGTACATGTATTCTAATTGAAGGTGCCAAAGAAGTTTAAGAATATGGTACGCTACCTCGATACTCTGGGAATTCGGAGTGGGCCGGGATTTAACAATTTGTGTTAACGTATCTTAATGCACTGTTAGCATTAAACATTGAAGGTACAGGGGGTTTTTTGTGTTTAATATGTATGTTTAGGGTTTAACAGCACGTAAGCACACTAATAAGTCAATGCCAATTAAAAGTTAAGTCCCAATTTCTTTTAATACAAGAATATTGTACAAGCTACAAACATCATTCAGTTTTAGATTAATATTTTTATGGAGTATGTAACCAAATATTTGTATTGGTCTGAAGTGGAAACAATATTGTGAACTCTTTCTTGGACGTATCATGCTGGAAAGGTTGACCATTATGTTCGAGAACTTGTTCACAATCATAGTTTCAGTATCAAAACATTAGAGTGTAAATATTAGGATATGTTTAAGGCCTAAGTTTAAACTGTGACTGGTTCAGGTCTGGTTTTGTGCGTTTTCTTTTCTGTATTAACTTGGGCAAGAAAAGTAACGCCCATAACCTTGATTTCCTTATGATGTGGAGAGCTAAAATAATTTTAGGCCGATTTTATAGTGATTTTTCCTCATCACATTCAATTTTGGTTTAACTGAATGCCTTTTACAAGAACAGATTTAAAGACCTAATAATGTTTCCTTATCTTAAATATTTTCAGAATGTTTTTCTCTTTTCTAATTTCATGGCGTGTGTTTTTTTGTAATCATATCATTATATAGGTGTTGTCCAATGTTTTAAAACGCTTAGAGCTTCTAAAGATTAGGCGCTATACAAAGTCCTCATTATCATCATCATCATTATTATCATTATTATTATTATTATTATTATTATTATTTTAGTACTTTGCGCTAGATGTCTATGACTTACCACGTTGTATGCCTTATTATTTAAGATTTTTAAATGCTGTAAAGTAATCCACAGTATCAGATGAGATCCTCAGACGTCTTGATTAGTCATTGATATTCGACGCATTTCTATGGAGAAGGCACCTGGTGACTCTTACGTATATATGTATAGCAGAAGACCAATGGTTTGATCGAAATCTAAGAAGAAATTGGAACAAAGATACAAATACTAAACGCTTGTCTTTGAGGTTTATTTTGTTTGTTCTACTGACTTCTCCTAACAACCTGCACAAACTTAGATCTGTTGACGCATTATGCGACGGCAGATATTGATCTGTGCAGCTTTTGCGATTGGTCTCAACTTCAAGGCAAGTACATACGGTGGCCCCCTTTCTTCAGGCTCATTACTTTTCTCATCTGTTAAAGAACGAATGACATCAAAATTAAATGCCACGGCAGATTGTCGTTTGCTTTTTATTACCATGTATGTATCATTATTTTTACAATCATTGTTGCAAGATTTTAAATGGGATATTCAATTCAACAACTCTCATTCTGTTCTTTATATCGATTTAACGAATATTACAGACAGAAAACATGAGACAGTATTAATGATTTTGTAATGCATGCCTACAATTTTTTTTTTTCTGCACGATACTTTTCTCCAAATATGTATTTATAGTGCTACAAACAACCACACTGGCGATAAGACAATTTTTACATAAAATAGGTGCAGACACTTATTTAATTACGTTTACAAAATTACTTGTATTACCTAGTCTCATGCTTTCCAAGTTACGTTCAGTTTTGTATTCTTCCCTTTATATAAAGAAATGTAAAATGCGGCTTATCGTGACCAAGAACAGCATCTGGTTTGAAGGAGTATTATAAAGAAATACATAATGCTTTCCCTGTTATTTTTATTGTTTAGTTTGCATCACATGGCTGAATGCAGCTACGAGTCTTCTTTCGTATAAAATGATATGCATGTTTTGAACACATGTAACCGATGTAAATATATTGTCTGGAATGGAAATAGAACGATCTTTATACTTAAATAAGCTTCTTGGCTATACATATTTATTGTCAGGGACGTGAGAAATGCAACGAATGTTATTGCGAATTCAACTTAGCAAAAAAGATATAATGGAGGTGGTATAGTTTCTTTTCAACTTAATTTGCCGCTTTCATTTTATTTTGTATGCAGACACTTATACAGCTTGCTAGTTACTTATACTATTGCAATCAATATCTCAGATTTTATCCATTAGAAAAACATCTTAACATTCCCCTTTATCTCCGAGATGGCATATTAAGTAACAATAGAGCTTCATGTTTATTTGTGAGAGATTTTGCAAAAAAGCCTTTTCTCCAGAAAATCTCGGTTACATAATGGAAGTTTCTTTTTCTACAATCTCTTGCTTAGATTAGCATTGCAATACATAGTCCTTGTGCCAAACATAGTTCTCCTTTAGTAGAAACATTGAATAAATGTGACAATTAGATGTATAGAAAATGTCTATTACTTATCCATGCTCAATACAAATCACACACACACACACACACACACACACACACACACCTGACCGTAACACTAAGGATGGCCACCATCTAATATTCGTTTCAGCAGCAGCATCAAATCAATTATGTTTTATAGATGGCTTCTCTGTTATAACAAACATGGAAAATTAATTTTGTCGTCGTGCACATGGCATGAGTGTACACACTTTCATAAGGATTATGAATTTGTATTTACGGCTTAAAGAGCTTTAAACCAAATCATGCAACTGTCCTTTACAGGTCTGGGATTTCAAGTGCACCTTATCAAATACGTTATCATTATTTCTGTCTAGAATAGTAAAACATATATGAAGAAATAGAAACAGATTTAGTTCCCTTTAAATATGTATATGACGTGTCTGAGAGTATCCAAAAGGTGAATGCAATATATTTTTTCTTTAAATATCTTCAGTAATAGAATTAATATTGAACTGTGTCCCGTAGACAATTACTGTACAATGTGTTAAATATTGTCATAATTTATAAAGCTAAATTTAAAATAGCAAAAAGAACATTATTTAAATTTAGTTTTTATAATATCATATAGAAATATATAATAAAGTATAAATGCAACACACATTTTCACTCGCATCATACTTTTATATTTATATTTATGTCCGTATTTTACTGATACTTAATACAAATGAAGCACTTTACGGACGGCTGCCTGACCAAACAAAAAGCCTGCAAATCAAAATACCTCACTGCGGGCACTCTCAACCAAACCAGGTATTGATTACTCCTAACAAACTACGTAGACCCTGTTCTGCCAGTGCATTATAGGACGGCAGATCTGTGGTTTATGCAGTTTGCAATTGGACCGATTTAGAAGCGAATATAGTCTGTAAGTTAATTTAATAGAAAGAAAAACATATTCGACTTTACAACAGCAAGGTTCATAATAAAGAACTTGTGCCAGATTCAATATTTGACCTAGGTAAGCAGGTGTCAGCAGCTGCATAGTTATTATTAATTGTTGGGTATATTTACTTAGCAGTGAATTAAAATGAACGAATAGTTAGTTCTCTTTGTATACGTTGGGAGCTTTCCACTTTAGAGGTGCGTTCTATCTGCCAATATAATCGAAAGGATTTGGTGAATTTCACTGCAAGAACAATGTAAATATTTCAGTGAATACCAAGTTTTAATGTTTTATTTGATTTTATTAGAGATGATACGACCTTGTGATTCTAATATCTTTATGTTAGTATGATGTATGCGTGTATGCATGCATACAGTATAGCGGCATATCAGTACCGAACAAAACCTAAATAGCATAAATGGCAAATTTGTACCATTATACGAAAGGTACATATAATGCAAAGAATTTCATTAAATGTATACACAAACAAAGATCAAGGAAGAAGAGAGCAAACCCATAAAATACAATTGCAAATTTAATGTCATTTCAACAGAATGTTGCACCTTATACACATGAATACAATGCAGCTGCATGAGGAATATTTCATTAGCTCTAATGCAGTATTTTATTGTGCAAATGTTGCGTTCTTCATTTCTCTTGTCTTCCCAAGAGACTAACAATCATTTTGTAAAACATTCCCGGATTTATTTTTAAATGAACAATAATAAGGACCAGTAATAAAAATAACAAGACAATATTTTGTGGAAATGATTCTGTGCCCTGTGTGAAGATGTTAGCATATAATTGTTGGCACTCCTGGTTTATTTGTAGATCTCAAAACAAATTAAAACTTTTAAAACTAAAAACAATTTTGAGGCGATGCAAATCAATGCAGCTTAAAAGGTATTCTTTATTTGGTTTTATAGCAACGTGGAATGAGGAAAAACATAATGTCGGCATGTATAGAAAAAATCTCTCAGCTCATTGTAAGAAACGAGTATTGTTAGTTTCTTTTAAGTGATGTCATTGACTTTATGCCCCTTTGAACCGAATTTTCGTTTTGTTACCACATTTATGCTATTTTGGTCGTATGGTTAGTTTGTTATAGCGTGACAGATAAAGAAAATCTCACATACATACACAAAACTTGGCGGTTTCATTAGACAAATAAGATAAAAAAATACTGACTTAAATCACTACTTACGTGTTCATCCATGACTTCCAACAATACTATACTGTTAGTCATAACGGTCAAAAAATCCCGTACATCCTGGTAACTAGCATGTAATGAATTTATTGCATCACGAACATAACTCTTTTAACCAAAACTTGATCGTTAGTGTGAATTGTAAGTCTTTTAGCTGATTCTGTTGGCTATGCAGACAACTGTTAACATCGCAGCAGTATGTAAAACAGCAGTTCCGAAAACCAACGAGAAACAATATTTGTAGAAGTGATTATGTTTAAATGATCCACCGCGATATGTCAAAAAAGAGCTTTTTGTTGAAGAAAGAATGTGTTTCCTTGTACAAAAAGCATGTTTTGACCACCGTTTTGTGTACGAAAAAAAGAATTCGTTAGTGGTAAAAGTGAAATGGTTTTGTTCGGATCCGCCTTTATTTTTTTCCCGTGTGTTGGGATCCGCCAGGGGTTTAAAAAGTGTATTGTGTTCGTATCTGCCACCAGCATCTGTGGTGCCACCAGCGGCCGATTTTGTGTGTTCGGATCCGCTTCTGTTTTTTTTACCCGCCGCCTGTGTTCATATCCGCCCAGGATTTGTTTGTGTGTTCGGATCCACCTCCGTTTTTTGTCCTCCGCAACAGCGTCGCTGCGTTGTGTTCGGATACGCTACCATTGGTTTATACAGTGATGGATTTAATGAGTTAATGAGTTCTAAAAGTTGTTCCTTACTGATGCAACACCCGCTTTGTTTCATGATGAATGTTTTATATCCTAAACGATAATGAGCCTTTCGTGGTCAAAAAGTTTTTTTCTTTTGTGCCGTGAGCAACACTTTATCAGGCCCTTGTCCTATCACCTAAGTGGAAATAAACACCACAAAAATATCGATGTTTAAGAGATAAGTGTTAAAGATTACGTCTTCGAGGTCCTTGCGATGTTCGATGATGACCGTTAGTGTGGTACCGTGTCTGATCCAACTCCTGAATCTCTATGCTTAAGATTGTGATAATAGCGTTTCCGGCACGGACATTCCCCGCACGAGGATTGTCCGGCATCGGTTTGTGCTTGAAGTTTACCGAGGTCTCATTCCTCTCGCTTACGTGACCACCTAAATTGCGACGGACTAAATAACCGTCTCGAAAATTTGGAGATGGTTACGCGCGATAAAAACATGCTTCGTGGAGGAGTATGTGCAGGAGGAAGTTTAGGCCTTCCCCGTCCCGTCATTACAACAAATCTTGATACCAACATCGCAACCGCTTACCGTTTCCTAAGGCATTCATCCCAGAACGATTAAATATGTTGCTGATGGCGATCGAAGATCGGCGCTGCCTAAAGATCTCCACGTGATATTTTCTTTCCGCTTTTTCTAATCCCCATTAAACTTTCTGTCGTACGTGTTTTCAGAGCGCGCCAATAATACTGGAACCAAATCTAGTTTGATGTCGTGAGTGTTCCGTAATTCTCGAACAAAAATGTTCATGTCGAATTTAGATCTTCGCAAACACAATCTGATTTTATTTAAAATGTTATTGTAAGTGACAAAAGCAATGCGGATATTATTTTATGACTTCAATTTTAGCTCTATCCTTTTCAGAAGGGTTTCCAGGGACAATCCGCACCAGGCGATAGGGAAGAGCAGATTGGCAGTAGCTCCTGCCGAAACAAGACCTGCCGCGGTCACGATGATCACCCTCAGAACTCGCCGCTAATACCGGAATGCTTGTTTAAAAATATACACCTTCCGATGATAATAGTGCCAATTCGATTGCAATTTTAGTGGATCCTTTGTCTTTCGTTATGGTGGTTAAAATCAAGCGCGTGAAGCTTCGCTGCTTGTCGCTTCATCTTTTGTTTATGCATTCTTGGTAGAGGTTTCGAAGATGAGCTGATACAGCTTCGGAGTTTATCTTAACCTTGTGATATACACGTTCACGTTATAAAGTTCGGTCTTCGATGCTCTTTCGTCACTCTGCTTCAGCTGGGAAAACATTTTTCAACTTAGTTTCGGGAACGGTGGTGATTTCCGCGAGCAAATACGCACAAGTGACCTTTCTCACTTTCCTTGCGATTGATTTCAGATAGGATACGGCTGCTGAAACTTTATCTGGACTTACCGGCTTAGATAACAAATGTAATAAGAGGATGTAATAAGCTTCTTCGAGTATTGCTGCTACCAACCTGGTCAAGATTGTAACTCCCCCTTTGCTATCTAACGCCATCACCTGCATGACTGTGTCCACAGCTTCCTACAGCAAGCTGATTTGCTGGAAAATGTTACATTTATTGCAGCGAAAACGCTTTCTAGCAGCGATTCTGTCCATGAAATCATGATTCTTTTGTTTGAGTCATTATTTTTTAGCTTAATATGCCTGGTTTTCGCGTCAGCGTCTACGATATCTGGATGAATTTCATGAACAATGGTTTGAATGAGTTCTTCGCTATGTCTGGACAATCGAACAGATTCTTGATTGTTATAAAATTTAGAGACGGTAAAATACTTGTAGATGGATTCTCGTAATTGCTGTTGCCTCATTCCCCTCGCGGGTAATAAGGATGTCGACTGTGCATCGTCCTGAAATTCAGAGAAGGCTTTGGCAGAAGACGGTCTAGCTACATTGCTCACTTTGTTAATGTGGCTTTGGGCACGTGTTTGTCGTTTTGCGCATAAGACGGGTGCCGCCGGTACATGTCATCAAATAATAACGGGAACAATTCGATAGCACAATCCTGACAATTTCAGTAATATTATTTAATTAGGTTATAATGCCAATACCTTTACCATCGTATCCACGTCGTTGTATTTTAATCAGAGTTTTTCAAACATCTTATACCTAATGATACGGTCTTCGAAGATTGTACCGTAAAGTTGATGTTGTATTCTTTTCTTACATAAAAGAAGGCAGTTTTGCTCTCTATGCACCAGATCACGCTCGATCACACTTGGGTTGATGATGCCACGGGAGAAATTAAATACCTCTACGTATTCCCGTGGAAGTGCCATAATGATATCCCCAAGGAAGGTTTCGATGATTTTAACCAAATCTTCCTGGACACGGTTTCCACAGAGTGTATATACCGCCATAATTTTAGAAATAGAATCGTGCAGCAATCGACCATGACACATGTAGTAAGCTGAAAATGTATTTTGTGCTTTCCTGTGTTACAAAAGTTCTCGCGAGCGAATCGTAGTAGTGTGTTTTTTTCTTTAGCCGATCTGAAATCCCGGTAAACCATTCTGGATTTCACAAGGGCGTCCCATTCAGGCAGACTCGGCTTGCCAGCACCTGACTCATATCCCATACTGGTATGGCTAATTGTAGGAACGCTTCGTCAGACCAATGATAAAACTCGAGGGCTACTCTGACGATGTCGATCATGGTATACTCAGAATCACGATAATTACACCAAATCACGTGAGAAGGAGCTCGCCACCGTATGTCATCCTCGAAGGTGAAATTTCCAGATGGAGACCGACGACGGAAGCTGGATTTATATCCACAAATTGCTCGCAGTGACCCATTTTGTGGTATTAAAACCCCACGAGTCCTGTTTGGCAAAACAAAATAAGCTTTAAGCGCTGATTAGTACTCGAAAGCCTTCACAACGTATCGGGACCGGTTATTGACGTTATCGGTGAGCGAAGGCACGTGAACGTTGTTCTTATTAAAGCGGGGCTGATTAACGTACTGCATGGTAGCAACTTCGGTGGACATGGTGGGTGGTTAGTCCTTCATGAGTAATTTGTCCTGGTGGACATAAACAAGCCCCCATTCGTTAGTACTATCCAGATCGACTATCAATTTAGCTACATGCACATTACCTTCTGTTTTATGGACGGCGTAAATTTTATCATTACCATAACTCGCTATGGCAGAGTCCGATTGTAGTAGGCAAACATAAAATAATGGCATTTTTGCTTATGCTGATCGATCCTGTCATGGTACCGCCTGTTTTAGTCAGTTTGTGCGCCATAGCCACTCCAACATGACTCCACGAGACCACTTCGGAAGAGATTAAGTCATGTTTCATTGAGGTCATGGCCAAACCGTATGATGATCTTCCGTTCATATTTAAATTACCCGTCATGATGCCCCCTTTAAAAATTAATTTAATGTTCGCCAGAGTCTTCACGTGGGACCATCTGGCATCATGATCCGCTGATGGAGGATTATTATTTTGCAGTCCACTAATGATATGATTTCCCATACTTAAATTCCCTGTCATCGCATCCCCCGATCGATTTATATTTTTGTTGAGCTCAGAATCTTCCGAAGATCCTCCTTATCCTACTAAGGTACAAAGATAGCGTAAGACATAACGTAATGAACATCTTTAATTTTTATACAAAAGAAAAAAAAATGAAACACAGAAACCATTTTTGCTGCCGGATTGCCATTACATGAACGTGGAAACTACCGGCCGCGTCAAAATGAATTTGCTAGTGAATTTACTGCCCAGTAACAGGCTGAATTACAATCGGGTTATGATTTATACGCGCAATTAACAGAACAAATACAAAATGCTGTCCGAACTTTACGATTCGCTGGCGGCATCCGTGTTTACGATTACGAAGTGGACAATGATGATGGTGCCCAGCGGCAACCGTCACCTGAGCAAGCTCACCGCCACAGACTATTGTGCTTGACGATATTAAGATCGACCGCGAAAACATGACGCACATTTGTAAGGACTTTTCCTTAATATGCCATAAGGATTGCAATAGCATTTACTTGAATGCAATCGTATTACGACGTGCTCAAATGCATCGAGCGCAACACAGAATGTTTCCTGCTTTTTTCCGGGATGAATAATCGATGCGATCGCACGAGACCACCGCAGCGGTACTACAGCCAATGAGCGAAGAAAAGACTCTTTTCACACCGGAACGTCAGGTTCAAAGCACGATTTCATGACATTCCATCGCGATGCTTAGACGGCACTAGAGCGTTATCCAAAAGGGTTTGACAAATTTTACATACCTATCACCTCTAACACCTGAGATGCGCGCACAAACGGCTATTCCGCCAAAGGTGTCGCCGCTAGTGCCAACAGTGCCGCGAGCAGCTTTGCTGCTGTGCCAACTTCAAGAAATTAATTTTATCTGCTGCTATCCATATAAAAAGATGTCTTTACGCTTGCAAGTGATAGAGGACAAGATAAGTAAACAAGAATAACAGCGAAATTTAGCTCAGGATCTTTTAAAACCCTTTACCCAAGCGATTAAAATCACAGCTATAGACCACGATGTAAAACAGGACAAACTCATTGCACAATTGGTAGAGATCGTCACGGAAGTAGAAGCCAAACAAGATGAACTCACTGAAAGGCTTACCAAACCTGAAGAAGCAAGAGCTAATGAGAAACAGACCCTGATGGACATGCTGGAAGCACTGGGTAAAACAAAACACGGCGAGGAAAGGGAAAATAGTAAAAATAATAAAAGATTACCTGACGGGGGAGGCCGGCGACAAAATAAATAAAATTTTAGCTAAAACTTAAAAATTCAACGAGGATTTAGCTTTTACACGAGATGATTTCAAGAATTCACGATTACTACGATATGGTTAATAATACGATTATCGTATATCTTACTTTGGTCCAATTTCAGAATTACTCTCTAAAGTAAACACTACGTTAAGTACTCACGGTATCAGGTCAAAGGTAAAACTGAAGAATGGTAAAAGAGTTGCCGGTGTTTCCACTTTCGCGACGAAAATGTAACCAAGATTCGCTACTCCCAGCATCAAGCTGAAATCGTCTCACGTTAAAATTGCTCATCGCTTCTAAACAAGCGGGAAATCGATAGCGAAATCATAAAATTCTGAATCATTTATTAGACTAAAAATAACTGACGCACGACCAGTACCAGATACTATTCTTGGATTTGAAAGGTGAACTTTTTGTACATTATTAAATAAGATAAATCGCTCGAGGATATCAAGCTGCTCTTCGATTCACATAAGTAGAGTTCGACCGTGCGGTACAATACGCCGATACAGCTCGATCAGAAATCGTCTTACGAAATCGTGTTTATTTCTGCAGAAAGTTGGAATTTGTCTTTTAAAACCACAGAGAAAAATAACATTCTTTATTATTCCATCGAAAACTTATCGTGCGGATGGCAAAACATCACTATATCGCCTGAAGGTTATACCATTACCGATATTGTCGTTCAAATTTCCCGGTAGATTACTGCTAAGGGCCATGTGGCCGCTAACATTAAAATCGAGCAGAATTACTCGACGCTTCGTACCAGACTCACTCTGGCCGGAAATTACTCGGTCAGTATAATTGACCTCGCAACATCTGGTCGGTGCTGGGTTTTGCGCCCAGGATCATGGACAACGATGTGCACGAGGGAGAGTATCCGGTGAATACCACGGACATCAATAGTTCGCTCATCCACTGTTCGATCGCTCAGAGATCGCAGTCTTCGGTGGGTTCCGCTTCCAAAGTGATTTACTACAAGGCAATTAACGTGCCTCCGTGATCGCCGATGCAACTCCGGCCTAATCCGTTTATTTACTATCTGGTCACGAATACTTACACGATTTCCAAATCACGATATGGCTTACAAACCGGTCTGGAAACCCAATGAATAACAACAAGGATCAAGAATCATCGGTGTATCAAGATTCATTGGTGTATCAAGAATCATGAGTGCTAACACTTGTGCAGCCTAATTATCTCCATATGCCGAACTTTCAGATTGTGTAATTTCAACATATTCAACACCTTCTGCCATTGATTCTTTTTCTTTCTGTTTTTTTTGTTGCGAAGATTTTGTTTTATCGGATAAGTCGACAAGTGCCCTAGTTCATTTTTCCAGAACACACACATATATTTAATATAGATATTGTAAATGAAGCGTACAAAGAGATGAATGGCAAATGCTTGACAGAGAAAAAAAAAATATTAAATAAAAATGACTGCCTTGGTTAAACAGTTTAATATAGCATACATGGGAAACCGCTTGGCGACACCAAAAACTAGCAGCTCTGGTGAAAATTCAGCTCTTTGTCACAGCAAATCCGTCTCCAGAGGTTTGAGGTGAATCCAGTTTTGCATGCAGTTGAATGTGACTCATTGTCAACTCATTCCCTTGTCACTAATTTTTATGTGTTATACACTTCAATTACCAATCAACATAATGACACTATTATACTCCAAGGTGAAAAGAGTGAGAAAGAGTTGTTGTTAAGGTTTAACGCCATATTTCAGCACATGATATGCTATACATGGCGGCCAGTATATTTGGTAAAGGATGAACCCAGAAAAATCTGAGCCAGAGACTCGCTCCCTCGCGGACATATATGAGATGTTAGTGGTCTGTAAAGGCGAGCGCCTTAGACTACCTGGGGCCCCAGAAAAGAGAGAGAGAGAGAGAGAGAGAGAGAGAGAGAGAGAGAGAGAGAGAGAGAGTGTTTAATTATATGCAAAAGATTATTAAAGTCTGACTAGCATGGAACGACAGACCACTGAATTTGCAATACCACTTGTGATCCCTAGACCAAGTAATTTTATCTACGAATGCTGTAAATGAACGTATCTTTTGTTACTATAGCTTACGTTTTGCATTACCTGTGTACCGTTTGTTAACAATCGATTGTTTTCACACTAAAATGTGCCGCTGCCTCGCCGTTTCTTTATCGCTCTGCTGAAGGATATAAAACTTCGCTGTATATTTAGAAATACTGCGAAGTCTGACTGATAACTGGACTTTTTAACGACATAAAGTTTCAAATGGCATAAAACTTGACTTTTAACATGTCAGAATGGTCATGTATGTTTTTAAAGTGCTGAAGTTAGTTGTGTATTCCCAACTCAGTATGGTGATTACACAGCCAATTATGAGTAATCTACATACATATAGCTGAAAACAAAGTGCTTGACACAAAATCTCACAAACCTGACTAATGGGTTAACAAGGGTACTAACACTAATAATTGGTTTTTGATGTGAAGTAGCTTTTTTGTTTTTAAAGCAAAACTCAAAAGACATGAAGAACCGTATGCAATCGCTTGTAGGTCCATGCAAACTGCAAACAACAAAGATCCTGATCTACCACAACATAATGCGGATACAGATCAGGGTCTATGTTACTTGTTTTTCTGATTACTCCAAGCAAGCTGCACAGACCCAGATCGCATTATGCGACGGAAGATCTCGTTCTGTACAGTTTGCAGTTGGACTCCACTTAGAGGTGAGTACATACGGTAGCTTTTGGTATTTTTTTTTAAATTTCATTTCTTCCTCTGTCCTAACCGCATGATATCAAAATTAAATGCCTCGGTAGATAGCCTTTTGGTTTTGTTTTGCCATCTATGAATCAGCTTTGTTAAAGTCATTGTTCCAAGATTTTATTGGAAACACAACTCAACGGTTCTGATTCGATGACACTGGTCTACAGCCAAAATGCTTCCGAAATAAATGTAATAAAACTTTACTAATACTGGGTCACTGAAAACGAAAATGATGCTTAAAATTGTTGATTGGCTCTAGTTTTAAAGATATGATACTAGGTCAGTACATACTGAAACATTCCTGACTACCTGTCAATTTATATTCTTATAAAGTGTATTTGCACATATCATTAATGTTTGAGATAATTTATAATCTTCTTTTATTGTTTACATTCCCTTCATGTTGGAAAGTTGTACCTGTGTTTCCAGTGCAAATAATACTAACTGTAGTAACAGTTTGATATATGACCATTGTACAAAAGAAAAGTAATTGGTACAATATGTAAATCATATAAAAATGATTTGTTTAAATACTCATCATCTGGGGAAATGATAGGGTTGTAAACTGTTTTCACTTGCCTTATATTCTGAGAGAGAAATAGGCAATTGTAACCATTTTTCTCCAGGAATAAGGTAATACTCATGTAAGTTCATAATTTTTCGTCAACAGTGTGATGAAACTGTTCATCATCAGTGTTAAAAAAACCTCTGTATAATTTATTGTGAAATAATTGCTATTTTTGTCGTTTGAAATCGGGCGCCATTTTTACTGCTGTGTGCATTGGGCGCTCGGCTTTCCACTAGGAGGCGCTCAGGTTAATCTTTCCGAATTCTTCCATATTTAGTAATATTTGTGAAAACTTTGTCATGAATTTCCCGAGTGTGTTCCCAAAACCTATAAATAGGGGTGAGATCCGCCGTTTTGGCAGTTGTGGTTCTACTGGACTCCTGTAAAGGTGTCAAGACCAAGGAAACAGAACAAAAGTCTCTTGTCATCTCAACTGATAATTTCAAGTATCAATAGCAAGGTAGACTAGTCACTACCTACACATTAAATTTAGTGTTCATAATGACTATAATGTTTCTCTGAAGTTGCTTCATCGTTAATTTCCTTGTTATATCAGATAAAAGTTCCCATAGAAAGATTTAGTTGACGACACTGTCACTGTGTCGTCATCAACACTGCCGTCAGCTATCCATTGGATATTTAGTATTCCGATTGGCATATTCGAATTTCCTACTCAGTTACATGTATCATTTTGAAATCATAAATTTCCATCCATTTTGTAGTGGTTGCGTCATTTAGATGTCGAAATAATATTCTCGACACAACGACACACTTTGTTGCTACAAAACGAAACACATTGTTGCATTCAACCCACGCGACACACTATTGACCTCTGATTCCAGACTGTGTTGCTCAAAACGACAAACTGTGTCTCAGCCAACAAACACGACACACTATTAACGTCCGGTTCCAGACTGTGCTTCTAACGTATACCATTGGACGGACTATAAAACACAAACGCGGGTCTGGTCCCAAACTTTGATTGGAGGCACAAAATCATTACCACTTCGGTACGTCATAGGAACAAATTTTGAGAATTATTAACTTATTTGTCTGTGCAAGATTAGTTTGGTAATTGGGATTATCTGAGTTAGAGATTATGTGAATTAGGACAAATTGAACATTTATGCTGATTTTCGAATGCAATTTACAACTGAAACTATTGTTGTCATTTCAACATGCTTTACGAAACATCTGTTCTGCATATTTGCAAATATTATATTTCGCCATTTTAGCACTAAATTTTGTGAGAAAACAAATACAAGCTCGGAAGTCATATAATAAACTGTGTTGACTATTTATATTTGTTTTGTTTGTGCTTTTATCATCTAAATAAGAACTTTTGTGGTGAACACACCATTTCTTGACACTACAATACACTGGAGAGATCTAGTAACTGAAAAAAGCATGAGCTGTCCATCTATTCCATTTTATTTACCTTGACCGTTAACGCGTTACAATACGATCCTTGACTTGGGAATAGCAGAGGATGACTGAGTTATAAAGGAAAGGGATCTCAGTTTAAACCATAAATGACTAAATTATATCTTTGACTGGATCTATGAATAAATCTATGACTGGGTTTGGACAGTACCTGCTTTCTAGGCAAAACAATGAATGATGCAATTGAAGCTGGTATTGCAGCATACATGATATAAATTGCATTATGTTATTCCTAGAAGTCATAGATGATGCAATCATAACAAAGCTTACATCACTGCTGAACAAATTGGCCAAGATCAGTTCTAGAAATCATACAGTGTCGTGCTCTCTTATGGGAAGTGTTTGAATATGCAAAGGGACACATTTCTGTGTAGCCAAAGTGAGCCGAGATGCCTCATGCTTGTGTGATCATGCTGATAACTTTTGCTGTCTTTGTGGTGAAATGACTTTCGCATCACAAAAGCGTAGTATAACCTCAATGGTTAAGAAAGCTTATCTCCTTTATATTGCCTGCAAAATTGGAGATAGGACGAGAGGTGTCCCCCCCCCCCCGCACACATGTTGCAACACTTGTGCAACAAATCTTCGCTAGTGGATGAACAGGAAAAAGAAATCTATGCCTTTTGCAGTGCCATTGATTTGGAGAGATCCAACAGATCATATCAGCAATTGTTACATTTGCATGGTACCTCCATTTGGGAAAGGTGTGTCAAAGAAGAAAGAGTGGACTGTACATTATTCAAAAATTCCATCAGCTTTATGCCCAGTACTCTTCGAAGAAGGATTACCGGTGTAGTATTAAATTTTGACCTTCGTTGAATTCTGACCCGGTCGGGTTATTTTTCAACGGCCGTGATCAAAATTTCACGTTAAAATCTGACCCTTTTAAAAATATCCTGTTAAATAACAACCCAGGTGTAGTATTAAATTTTGACCCTCTTTGAATTCTGACTCGGTTGTGCACATTTGTGAATAAATTAACTCTCTTGCAAAATTCTATATTAAATTGTCGATATGCCCCATTAAAACAATTATCAGCGCAAGTTTAAGAATGTAATAAATGTGACGCACGTTTTGATAATGCCAAAATGGCCTCCGTGCGGTTCGCTATGAATGCATTCTAATACATCTTTTCGTTCAACACCCGCAGGTTTATTCCTGTTCCTTTTCTGAACAATATTCCCTTTTCTACCAGAATGTTTATACAGTCGTGACTAAAATTTCTTTTTTTCCCATTCAACTTTCATACGTTTAGGCTAAGTCTTCTCCATTAAATATTTCCTAATTTCGTTACAGGACTGAGCGTCCATTTTGTTGCCTTTCTTGAGAGCATCAAAATCTCCTTCGAAAGTACCTTTGAAGATATGTCGCTCTCACGTCTGAGTCGTTTGATATAACAAATACTAGGTAGAAGGGACACCCAATGGATAGTTCCGATATCGAACAATAAGCTCCGCCCACTTAGTTACTGTTGCGACTTACAAGCTATCGTGAAAATAGCGGATTCAGTAGCAATTGCTACAGATTCAGTAGACAATATTCTCGACAATATTTCTGACACATTCCTACCTGACTGCAAAAATCTTTCAGATCGTGCGTTAAAGAAAGGCTTGAACTACTACACACATGTATCTATTCATGAAATTAGGATTTTTCGATGGCGAAAATCAGGTCAAAGTTGCATCACCTTCCTTGCGGTCTCTGAAGAAGAACAAATATCATGACAAACTTGAAGAAAACATTTTGCTAGAAGAAGACAAAATAACTAAATCTTTCTGTTCTTGCTAAGTTATGCATACTTATTAATTATCAGAATTTCTAGAATGGTTTCCTTTTTAAAAAAATTAAATAAAGCGTTCGTTATGTGTTTGCACCCGTTAAATTTATATTGTACATGTATAATTGTCATATAGGAATAAAACAAGTACTTTTTAAATCTAGAATTTATGATTTAATTATGTTTAGGAAAACAAGTATTAAAATTACAATAAATAAATAAACAATTTACACAAAGTTGTCTGTCTGATTGAAGGGAATATTTTACGTTTCTTTACTCATAAACCAGTAAATTTAAATTTTATCAGATCTATTTAAAATGATCATTTTTCATAATCTCTTAAAAAAAAGGAAATACTAATGACACAACGAAATAAGCCACTACAGGCACGTGGACAGGGGATGTATTTGCATCCGCTTTTGCCTTTGTTCACCAATTAGTGTGACTCGTTTCATCTTACTTCATTGACGTCATAACATTTTGCAGGTGTTATAAAATCAGTAATTTGCAAGAGATCAATTTTATTCTCGCCAGCACAACAAACATTTAAAAATATGGAGGACATAGCCCGCTGTTATTTATAGTCTCAAGCCAAATATAGACAAAATAAATATTTTATTACAGTTTCACCTCTTCATAAAGTTAAAATATTTGTTACATACCTTCAATTATAACATTCGAATTCAAAATAATTAAATTTAACATTTTGAAATAACTGATGTCAAAATCCAATTTTTAAATTATAGGGTGGTGTTTTGTCAAGACGACATCAGTTATAATGCTCAATTTTGAAAATTTCGATAAAATCAGGACTGTAGAAGCATTATGCAGGATTCCAATATTTCAATCTAATTATTTTTAAAACCAAGGTAACAACAAGGACAAAAAGTAACAACTCGTATTCACACATTTTCTATATTGAATATAAAATTATTACTCAAATATGATATACAATTCGAACATAAGCAACGAGTATAAAATTGTATTAAACATTTTCACAAGCATAACAAACAATGTCATTATTTAAAAACAGGTGTGTGTGTATTCATATATTGAAATATGATTATAAATAATGTATCACTTCCAACGTAGACATTTTTCCATGCTGGTTGGTTGGTTGGTTGAATTTTTACGGCGCACCAGCACTATGAGGCTATTTAGCGCCATACAAATGGTTATATCTTTCATCATTTAAAAGTGGTAAAAGGTTTCGTATCGACCAGCGATACGAAACCAAACAGTTGAAGGTAAAATAATAAAATGGTAACGGTGATAAATAAATAAAGTTTCTCGATCAACGGGGAGTGCAAATGATGTATGACAACGAAAACAGATGAAAAGTAATTAAAATCTAGCGACGGTATATAGCACATAAAACTGTTCAAGGTGTTTCCAAGCTGGTGTTTAGTTTGGGAATTTGTTTTAAATTCTTTCATAATAACGACAGTTTGCATCGCATGTGCCCGAAGCACAACGTCAAACCATTTTTCTGATAAATTTTCAGTGACTTTCTGCGAAATCTTTCAAATTTCTCTGCATTGTAATAAGAAAGGAACCGTGCGTGGTCTATGTGAAGAAATGTTGCGTAGTGAAATCGATGACTATTTTTGATTGGTCAATGTGCCCAGTTTGATTGACAGGTCGGAACTAGGCACTGTAATGTTTGGATTTTGTAAATGAAAGAGGAAAAGAACTGTTTTTACAGACACATGTCTATTCCACTGCATACGTACTATAACTGTCACTTTGTCAGACCTACATATTGCACCATATATATATATATATATATATATATATATATATATATATATATATATATATATATATATATATATATATGTCAGAG
>JAECUM010040170.1:0-21311 GCA_016617855.1 Megalonaias nervosa | reverse complement strand
CCTTGCCGCGGTGGTGAGAAACTCTGTTTTGCTATCAGCCATTGATGTCACCGGTCGGCTTAGACTTAGAGACCGGAAAACCCGACATTATAACATGTCGGTGCTACTAACCCAGACAGTTTTCAAAGAGACCACCGGTATCCAACTAAGATAGTCAAATTTTGGGGCGGGTTTCTCACACAGCCAAACATTATCCTGTTACATTCATTTTGAATAATCAGTGCATGTTTGGACGTGGCAAGAGCAGGTCATAGAGAAGTTGGGTGACACTAGACTGCACTCCAAGAACAAATTGTACCCTCGTAAGAAAGAGCAGGAAAAATGAGTTTTAGGAAATTCGGACAAGATTTGGAACAAAGGCTTCTGACGTACAGTATCTTCGCCCGAATCTGTCTCACTTTCCTAACTAGTTGTCGTAAGATTTATATGTTATTATGTGCATTTAATTTAGTAGAAATTTAATCTTCTATGTATAGCTGAATTATCAACATGTCGTAAAGTAGCGTATAGCGAATTATTAATATTCAAGATTAATGTATGTAGTTGGTGGATGGTGTAATCTGCTACGATGTTGCATCGTGGTGCATAGCTGAATTTAATGGTGAGTAGTGTTAGAACTTGCACTTGTTGTATTTGAATATATAGTTGTGGATTATGGAGAATTAGGCATTTTTATATTTGTATGTGTCTTTTATAATTTGTAAGGTGCGAAATGTGTAGGAAGAGTGTCGATGTTGATAGTTTACTATATCGAGAATTAGGGATATGTGTGTAAGTGTCAGAAGTCGTGATATTATTGATGTTGTTATGACCTTTATCATAGAACAATCATGTATGGAATATTTAGATGTGAGTGTGTGAGTTTACCTAATGATTTAATTGACATTATGTCGATGAAAGGTCCGCGAGAGTGTATTAATTCTCGTGTGATTGAGCAAGGAGACAAAATTGTAAGTCCCTTCTAATCCACAGGAAGCTTTCCGGGTAGGGGAAGGGTAGGACGCCACCCGAAGATTAGAGAGAGGAGATGACGTGGAGAACACGGCAGAATAGGCACTTGTGCGAAGGAGCAGGACCAGGAGAATAGGCAGTAGTGCGAAGGGGCAGGGCCGGAGAACGGAAACAAGGGTACCGGAAGTACAGTAGTGTATGTAGTTGATGATCCTCTCTCAGAGACCCCCCTGCCCTCCAAAACGTTGTATGTTAACATTTTTGTCAGCAGTCCTTTTTAGCTCAAAATAATGACTTTTACACGATAACACATTTTCTGACAAAAATATGCTTTGTGGGCAGGGTGGGTCTCTGAGATAGGATGCATCAACTACAGCTACTACTACGTACTTATTAGTCAAAATGTTATATTAAACGAATGAAATATTATATATATAATGTCATACTCAATAAGACATGTTGGATTTGATCTAACAAATAGATTTTGTAAAAGATTTAATTCGATCAAAGCAGCGTCAGCATATACTGGTATAAAATCTAATATAATAAGCGATTGCATTAAAAATGTAGGCTATCATATATCGCCGAAATATGGGTCAGTATGGCTATTCGCGACTGAAAATGATATGAGAATAGCGGGTTGGGCAGATGATGTGATGACATTTATCGATAACATGGTCGATATATTATTTGATAAGGATATTTCTAAAGCCACACAAAATTAAACATCTACTTTTTATTATAATCTTTTTCGTATTTGCTGACTCTCATTGGCAGAATATCTGTTAACATACTATCAATAATGCGGAACTCGCGTATTAAATCGTCCATATCATATTTTATGCCACGCAAATAAGATCGAATTTGATCAAGTAATTTTTTATAAGTTATACTTGCTGTTTTGCAAGCATTTTTTTTTAGTCGCGAGTCGAGGTTCAACTTTTTTACAAGCTGCTGCAAGAGAAACACCAACGCCGGATATTATTAACAAAAACGGATTTAATGATGCGCCACTTGAAATTATACCAGAGCCGGTCATTAGCGGCGGTAGATATGATATCACTCGCAGTATTTTTGCATAGTATTTGTAACATTTTTTGACGCACCAAAGATTTTTATGATAGTATCTGTAATATTGCATTAACGCGTCAACATCTTGTTTTGGAATGTTTTATATGATTAAAATCGACTATATTTTTTTTCATTATATAATAGTTGTTTATATACCATTATTTAAGTAACTAATTCGGGAGTTTCAGATACAAACTCAATACACCACCAATAAGTCGCTGCGGTTAACTTTTTATCATCCGCTATCAGCATAAACATTTCCTCGATATCTTTGTTTAACACTATAGACACAATTCCAGAAAAATCATCGGTTGAATGACGCCATGGAAATGTGGTAAATATACTGAATTTTGCACTGCTAAACACAGATAATCTATATACACCAGTAACCTCTGCAGTGTGTTTAAAAGTGTTATTTTGCTGCGACCATGTTGCTTTTCCTGATGCGACTGTGTACACGATATTGTTAGCTCGTCCGTGTGGAATTTTAACGAGATTAGTTTTTTGAATAATATTAGGAATGCCACTAATGATGTCGTTGAGTCTTGTGTTAATGTTAGCGAGATTAATAATAACAGTTGGTGGAGTTCCAAAAAATTCGTTAATAAATCTGTTTACATTTCTACGAAAATTTAGAAATGTTTGTACATGATTAATATAATCAGCTCTAAATGCAGCAATTCCATCATTAATTGTCATTAACGAAGTTGTTATTGGAATTTCCTTATCGTCGACGTAATTTTTAGTTGCGGCGTCGAAATCTGTTTCTGGTGTTCTGAGATTATTAATACCGTTGTTGTTCATGTCGAGAAATGCACGCATTATACCACCGCGAACTGACACGTACTTAGATTCTTGATCGTCGACGTATTTTTTCGTTGCTGCGTCTGTATCTGCGGTTGGATCTCCCAGATATGTAATTTTTCTTCTTGACATAACAATGTCACCGGTAAATACATCGCCAGCTTTCCTAACATAATGGTTAATAGACTTGCTCGAATCTTGTATTTTACCTTGGTCAGCAAAAGTAACTATATTATTGACAGCCGCGGTGGGAATTCGTACAAGAAATCTGATAGTTGTATATTACTCGTTTTTAATCGTCCTTCTTTATCTTGGAAAATAACAACTTCATTTTGATCGACACTTGTGATATTTAATAAATTAGTAATTTCATTTCTGAGCTGATCAAGAGTTGCATACTTAGATAAATCAGCTTGCTGAGCAGTTGTTGAATCTCCTACTAATGTTCCAAATTTTGAGAAAAACTCATTATTTATTTACTGCTTGACAAAATTATATACCATAAAATTGTATAATGGCAAAATCGTCCATATTAAACTTTGATACAGAGCGGTTGGTGAGACATAAACATAACAATGAACTTCCAGATTGTCATTATCTTATAGTTGGTAGAACTGGATCGGGCAAAACAAATTTGCTTATGAATTTACTTCTCGGAGATAATTTTAACTACGATCGTGTTTATATTTACACAATTAATCCGCAACAAGATAAGTACGAGCTACTTAACAATTATAATGACAAACTTCGTGACGATCTTGAATCTGGCGAAGATTTCTTTGTTATCAAACAACCGGAAGAACTTGTTCCAGTTAATCAACTCGATTCGCCCGAACACAAAATAGTTGTTTTTGATGATATTCCGCTAAACAGAGGAAATGAATAAAATCAGATCGCATTTTTCACTGTCGCGAAATAAGAAATGTAATTCTATTTATCTCGCTCAAGGATATTATAATGTTGACAGATTTATCAGGCGAAATACTGGCTGTTTTATATTATTTCCTGGACTTGACAATATTGACGTTAGAAATATCGCGAACGAACAATGCGGCGACGTAACAAAAGATAAATTTATTGAACTGTACCGTCAAGCAACGGCAAATAGATATGATTTCTTTTTGTTCGATAAGTTAACGAATGATAAGAATAAAATGTTTCGATGTTGTATTGAAAACTATCTACAATAATTTTTATAGAAAATAGTATATAATTAATGGAAAAACAAGCAAAATATAGAAAACATATAGAAAATCTAAAAAAAACTTGCACAGTCTCAGGCAAAATTTAAACAGCTAGTACAGCAAGCACGGCGCGGTCAAGTTGTTGCAGCAGAAACAACGGCTACAGTTTTCAAACCAGTTACTGAGGCTTTACTTGGAAAACAACCTGAAGGTAAGCCACTATCAGAAGAAGAACTTAAGCAACTACGGGAAAAAGGTTTACTCGGACTAGTTAAAGAACAACAAGAAGCAGCTGCTGGAAGAATTATTGAGAGATCTGATGCGGAAAAAAAAATTAGCTGAGGCACTTACAGAATATATAATTAATCCTGCTGCGAGGCAAGCTGAAATAAATCGGCTGATAAATAATCCGCTAGAACTTGAACGAAGATTATCAACTGCAACAGTAATTGGACCGATTGAAAGAAGGTTAAAATATGAAGAAGAACTTAGAATAAGTAGAGAGAGAAAGTTAAAACAAGAAGAAGAAGAACGTAGAAGAGAGAGAGAGAGAAAGAAAAAGCTGAAAGAGAGGCATGGAAAAAAGAACATGGATTAGATGTACAAGAAAAAGAAAGATTTGAATCTAATTTAGAAAATATAAATCACCAAATAGGAGATAATGAGTATAAAAATTTTGATGACAAATATGGTTTTAAAAGTGTGAGAGTACGAGATGTTAGAAAAGATGATTACAAATCCGAAGAGAAAATTAAAGAGCTAGAAAAAATAAAAGAAGAAAGTAAGATACATCTTGATGATGTAAAACTGGAAAATGAATACTACATAAACAGTATTGAAAAATATCGGCATTGGATTATTGCTGATCTTTATATCAAAGTTATTAGTAGAATAAAAGAAGGAGACCAATACTTACATGTTAACAATAATTTGAGTACCGAGGCAAAATTTCTAGATGGACAACGTATGAAGGCTGATGAAGTTGTCCCAAAGGATATGGATCCTATTGAAAGACAAACTGAATTAAGTCGATTGGTTGATGATTATAAAGAACTTGATAGATTGTTAGCTGAAAAAAAAGGAACTGGAGTCAGAATATTCGCATCAGTTACTGAAATGATCGGCAGATTAATGCTACTGATATCATCAAAAGAAGCAGGAAATGTTGGTGCTGAAATCGACAATAAAATCATCGACATACTTGATAATTTGAGATCGAGAAATTTATTAGCATCTGACGAATACGATACTTTGCACCGCGACTTAATCGCGGCGACTTAATTTTATAAAAATATAATAATAAATGTCAGCAACATTATTACTCGACTCTAGTCAATCTGACAAAGACAGCGCGAACTTCTCAGTGAAGTATATTCCACCAATAGAATTAGATCGACATAAACAATATGAAATTGGATTAATTTCATGCACTTGTTGGAACGCCATAGCAAATATTAAGACTGGTATCAATGATAAGTTTACATTTATTATTATAAAAAAAGATCCAAAAAATGCTCCAATATTTACTAAAAGAGTAGATATTGAAATTCCACAACGGGCCTACAACATAACTGATCTGAATAAAACGATAAAAGAATTTATAACAAAGCATGGCGGTAATGCAGACGATTTTGAGCTAGCACTGAATTATAATACATTGCGAGCTAGAATAACATTAAAAAATGGATTTATTGTTATTTTATATAAAGGTTTTGCATCATTGATTGGATTTAAACCTCTTGTATATCAGCTTAATAATGATGAAATTCCCGAAACATTTGACGGTGAATTTCCAGTAAATATAACTGATGTAAACACAATATTGGTAAATTGCTCGATCGCGTCTGGTTCTTATTCAGCCAAAGGCAGCAAAGGTCAAACAATATACAGTTTCTCACCAGAAGTTCCGCCAGGTTCTCTCATACAAATAAGCCCGCGCCGTATTATTTATTATCCGCTAAACATTGAAAATCAAATAACAGAAGTAAATATGCAATTGACAGACCAATCTGGTCGACAGTTGGATTTTAATAACGAAGTTGTTACTTATTACGTGCACCTACGCGTTGCGTAGGCGAACAACAGTAAACATATATTTTTGAAAGATTTGACAACAAAATTATACAACCTCAGATATAATGAAACAGAAAAAGTTTACGGAAGAAAAATAGTAGGAGGATTTTTCGGAAATATATTTACTAAAATTGTTGAAAATATTCCAGGATTAGCTCGTAAAGTTGCGCCAATTGCACTTGACGCTGGTAAAGCTTTTGCAACTGGAGCTGCATCTGCTGCTGGAACTGCAGTGGGACAAAAAATATCTGATAAAATAAAAGGCGAACCTAAGGCGCATGCAGCACCGTCAATCAAGCAAGTTATTTCAGAAATCGCACCAACAAAAGAAACCCAACGCGCGATGATAACAACAACAAAAAAACTTTTGTCACCAAAGGGCGAGCAGATTATACAAAATTTAATATCTAAAGTTACAGCGCCGTAATAATTTTATATAACCTAATAAAATAAAAAAAATGTCTGTGAAAAATTATCTCGATTTTGCAGAAACGTATGACACAGACAACACAGTAACGGAATTTGAGTATGTTGAATATCTTGATGAAAATTCTAACGAACCTAATAAAACTGGCGTTAGAACATTTAATACACGAGACGAGGACGTATTTCTACTGCCTCACAAAGCAATGTTAGAAGTTCGTGGTCAGATTATGACAATAGGTGTTCCACCTGCCGCAATTGCAGCTAATGCAGAAGTAGCTCTTATAAATAATGGTTGGTGTTTGTTTAGAAGTGCTCGATATCAGCTGGCCAATCAAACTGTCGAAGATATTTCAAGTCACTTACAAGTTGCAAGTACAGCCTTAAATATCGTTTCGTTTTCCGACGATTACTCCAAATCAACTGCAACTAATATGATGTGGTTTAAAGATACTGGAGCTGGAGCAATAATTCCTGTGATAAATGAATTTATTTTAAGAACAGCATTAGCTGCCGGAGCTAATGCTGGTGCAGATGCTGTAATTGTGAGAGATTTTCTTATTGCTAATGCTGCCAATTTTGGTATAGCCGCACCAGCTGCAGCCGCTAATGCAGACGATACAAGAGTTTCGCTTATTGCTGCTTGTAATAATCTTGGTATAACACCACCAGCTGCAGCCGCTGATGGTACTGCAATGTTAGCTATAGTTAATGGGGCAATTAGCGTTAGAAATAGACGTTACAATGAAGGCTATGCTAAGCGAAGAGAACTTGCAGCAGTATCACGTCAAATTACAATGATGTTGCCGCTAAGTACAATATTTGGCTTTTGCAGAGACTATAATAAAGTATTTCGTGGAGTTAAGCATACACTTATTTTAGATCGAGCAGAACAAAATGATTGCTTGTTCAGATCTGGTGGGGTTGATGTGCAATTTGTCATAAACAAACTTGCGCTGTGGATGCCACGAATAACTCCGTCAGTCACTAAAATGTTAGAATTAGATAGTATGCTGGAAAAACGCACAAATAAAATTCATTTTCAGCAACATAAAATATATCAAACAGCAGTTCCGAATACCACCGACTACACATGCGAGTCACAACAACATCGAGTGAACAACTACCGCGTCAGTTATTCGTTGTATTTCAGAGACAAGCTCGACGTGGAAATCAGGAACAAAATAATGCAATATTTGATAGCGCAAATGTTAGACGAATATATGCCAGAATAAATTCAAAACAATATCCAGAGCGAGCGATAGAATGTAATTTTGCAGATGATGAGAATAAAAACATTACTAGACCGTACATGTACCTGCTCGACTCAATGCAAAAATATCAAGATACTGGAGATGGGACTCAGATATCAGTAGAAGAATTTCGTACACTATATCCGATATTTTACTTTGATGTTAGTAAACATAGCGAACGAGCTGTGGACAGCACAGCTGATATTGAAATCACTTGGACGCTCGGGAACGCTCCAGCAGTACCGTTAAACGTATATACGTTAGTGATAAGCGACAGATCTGTTACAATCGACTCCATTGGAGGTAAAATGACAATACAAGTTTAATCTGTAATCGTTATATAAGATGACAAAATATATTATAAAAGAAATACATTTAACTGATGGCCAAGTTAAAAAATTAGCAACTGCTGTTGCGAAGCGGAGGCCGGTTTCATTGAAGGTCAACCCGAGTGCTTTGGGGACTTTAACAAAATTATTGCTAACCAAAAATCAAGCAAATAAATACGATCGCAAAAAACCTTTCGATTTAAATTTAAGCGCTGCACAAATAACCGCGATGTCAAAACATGGCGGTTTCTTCGGTCCGGTATTATCCGTAATAGCTAAAACATTACTACCTAAAATTTTGCCAGTGTTAGGTACATTAGGGCTAGCAGCAGTTAAAGGTAGTGGAATAAAGAAAATTTTTGTCTAAAGATTAAATATAATGCCTAAACGAAAGACGACGCGAAAAAAGACAACGACGAAAAGAAAAACGACGACGAAAAAAAAGACACAAGGTGGATTTCTTCCAATAGCCCCATTACTGGCAGGATTAGCGGGAAGTCTACTGCCGGGTCTGTTAGGACGAGGACGAGGACTAATGCTGCCAGGAACAAGGAGATAAAGTCGCGGCCGACAAAGTCGCCTGCGTTAAGTAATTTTGATATACTTGAAGAACTTAAAAAAGTAAAAAATTTCCACGGAGTTTATTCCAAAGATGAACTTACAGCGATTGCATCGTCAGCGACATCGTCGCTGGGTTCTTGTGTTATAAATATACAAGATTTTAATGACGGATCTGGTACACATTGGGTAGCTGTTTTTGATAACAATTATTTCGACTCGTTCGGAATTCCACCAAGTGACGCGGTTAAAAGATATATGAGTAAAAACAAAATAATAAATTATTCGTCTAATCAAATTCAACCAGTTGGAACTTCGCCTTGTGGATATTATTGCATAATGTTCATTAAACAGATGACCAAAAATCCAGATTTTCTAAAATTTATTTTGCAATTTGACAAACAACCCTCTCGCGCTAATGATGAGATCGCGATTAATTTTGTATAAACTTACAAATATAACAATGTCAACATATTGTCTCAAGTGTAAAACTAAAACAGAAAATAAAGACGAAAAAACGGAAAAAACGAAGAATAATAGAATAATGCTGAAAAGTATTTGCGCAATTTGTGGAAAAAGAAAAAGCATGTTTTTGCCAGCAACAAAGTCCGGGGCGGGCTGCCCGCCTGACGTTGTCAGGGACGTTATTTTAGTGGACGACTAAATAAATAATGACGTGCAACTGCGACGCTGATAGAGATTTATGTCTCGAGCAAAATAAAATTGTTACATATTGCCAGAAATGCAATAACAGAGAAATAATTGGAACGGGCATAGATATACATAAATTAATTGGCAAACTGCCGAAACCGAAAGGTGGTTGGACATTGCCAGTCCATAAATATACTGGCCCGTGGAATCCGCTTGATGAGCAACTTGACGAAAATGATAATCCGCTGCCAGGACAGGAGCCTTACAATCAAGTTGACGCAATAGCGATGCGTCATGATATCTGCTACAGAGATATTGATTTTCCTAGTGGCGAAACAAAACACAGCTGCGACAAAGTAATGTTAGACGAACTTCGCGAAATGAAACCAGTAAATATGCGAGAGCGTGTTGACCGAAGGCTGGTACAGGGTATTATTGGAGCAAAATATAAACTTGGTCTCGGTAGAGACTTATATGATGACCAGCGACAACGTTGCTTGCAGTTGAACTACACAGACCTAAAAAAAAAAGTTTCCGCGACGCAAGGTTGTAGCAAATGCCGTTGATGACATTTGGGCGATAGATTTAGTTGATATGTCAAATCTAGCTCAATTTAACGATAATAAGAGATATCCTTTTAATGTTATCGATGTTTTCAGTAAATATGCTTTTAGCGTACCGGTTTCTGATAAAACAGGGACATCGATGATTGACGCGCTAAAGCACATAATAACTACTACAGAAAGAAAGCCGAACAGAATCTGGACCGATCACGGAGCAGAGTTTTTTAACAAAAAGTTCGAGCAGTTTTTGGAACAAAATAACATTAAAAAATACGTTACTGGAAATGAGGGGAAAAGCGTCATTGTCGAGCGATTTAATCGCACGCTTAACGAAAAAATTCATAAGTATTTGACAGCTAAAAACACGAATAAATACATCGACAACTTACAGAAAATTGTTGATGAATATAATAACACGAAACACCGAACCACTAGAATGTCACCAAATGACGCGATTGCAAATCCAATATTAGCTAATGAAAACATGTACCGAAGACACAAATTTAAAGTTGGCGATAAAGTTAGAATTTCTTTGACGAAAAAAACGTTTGAAAAAGGATTTACTCCGAACTGGAGCGAAGAAGTATTTGTTGTTGATAAAGTACTTTTAACAATACCAGTTACATATTCGCTGAAAGATTTGCTAGGTGAACCTATAACTGGCAGTTTTTACGAGCAAGAACTTCAGAAAACAGAACAAGATATATTTGTTATTGAAAAAGTTATTAGAAAGCGCGGCAACAAAAGTTTAGTTAAATGGCGCGGATATAGCGATAAATTTAATAGTTGGGTACCAACTCGGTCGATTTCATCGACTGCGATTGCATCGATTGAATAATATTATTATAAATTTGCTCGTATTGTATTAATACTGACTTACATTTTACTGGTTTACATAAAGAAATTAAGTGTAATTTTCTCGCATCATCGACTGGCATTAAATTAAATATTTTAACAAAAACGAAATCGTATTTTATGTTTCTTTGTTGTCCCAGTACTTTTACGTTTAGAAATGGCCTTATAAATTGCCAAAATATTTGGTGCTCGGCAACGTTAAAATTAAATTTTAATATTTTTTTGACAATGTGGTACTTAACATCATATCGACCAGTTGTTGGTCTACTTAAATGTTTTTTGTTAACAACAACATCATCTTCATCATCGTCATAGTTATACAAAATGTCTTTTTCAGTATAATCAGCAAATCTATCGTCGGTAATATTTTTTAATGTGACATTAGAAACTGAAACAAAATCTTCTGAGTAAAGTTGAGCTAATCTCTCGATTAAGCTCATTATTATAATAATCTTTTTATCTAATTAATATATAATATGGAAATAAAATATCATTGTCGAGTTAATATACTAAACAAAAAAAGAATTAGCCGAAGCAGTTCGAAATTGCTTGCTAGGATATAATTTTTATTTTGTTGACGTTATGATAACATTGGGCGAATATGATAAAATTTTGTTAACAGCGGCGGATAAAATAAAACTTGATATAAATAAAATAATAACGTTACGATTAAATCGCGATGACATAATGGAATTTGGTCATAATTGTCTTTCTCGGAATGAGTTGGAAAATATTATTAGTTATCGTATCTGAAGATAAAACTATCAAATGTCATCATGGACGTTGTTGATCTTCTTTTATCGTCGGCGACATCTTTTATTCTTTGAGGGTGAATTTTATGATATTTTGCCGCAGATGCTATTGATCTAAATTTCATTTCCTCTCCAGTTTCGAGATTTATTGAGATAACTGATTTTGGATTTTTAAAATTATTACTATCACCAGCATCTCCTCTTCTACTATTTTCTTGTTGTGTAACCAGATCTAAATTTTCAATGCGATTGTCGGCTTTAATTTTATTAATATGGTCGATAACTAAACTATTAGGTATTAGTCCGTTAAAAGTTTCGTAAATAAACCTATGCGACTTATAACAAACAAAATTAGTTTTTGCCCCACGTACAACTACTTGTAAATATCCATCTTTATCTAAATTTCCAATAACTTTTTTTGTTCTTATATGACGAATAATTCCTTTATCATTTGCTTCATATAGATCAAACACTGGGTGAGGTTGAAATTCTTTTTGTAATCCTAAATTTTCGATATTATCATCAGCAACTGTGCCATTTGCTCTATATACTCGCTGTCCTTCTGGAATATCACCAACAAACAAAGTATAAATAAAATCTTTTCTAAACATTTCGATTCTTTCTGCATTATCGCCCTTTACTGAAATTAACATGCCAGCAGGTGTTGGTAAGCCAATAGCCTTTTTAGTTGCTATGTTGATAACAGAGCCTAATGCATTTCCATCATATAGGTTGTACTTATGGTGATCATGATACATCTCTTGCTCTTCCGCTGTCAGTGGTAGATATCTCAAGATTTCTGTCATTATATATATACAAATTTTTTTTCATAACTCTAATTAAAAAAATTTTTTAAAAATTTCAATTAAATAAACAGTATTACTGTATATATAATGCTGAAATTGCGAGACATTGCCAAAAAGAGCATTATCAAATCCGAAAAAATTGCTTCGGCATTTTCAGGCTATGATAACAGTTACAAACTCGACGATCAGACCATATTAGCTAATTTTAGCTCTACAAATTTATATCATCTTTTACAACCTGTTATATCTCAAGAACTTGCGGCTCATAAAAGTATCAAACTCATAGTCCAATATCATACGATTTTATCAAAGTTACACGCAGTCGAAGATGTACTTGACGTAATTTTTGAAACAAAAAGTTTTGACAGCGAAATCTCGGAGCCTTATTTAACAGCTAAATCGAGGAAGATATTAACTGGAACAAACATTGCCATGGTCGCCGATGAAATACATCAAGAAATAAACAAAAAACTAGAAGAATTTACTTCGTCAGGGTCAGGTTGGAAATTTGAAATGATAAAAGCAGTTTTATTTCACACAGCAAAATATAACGTACTTCGCGGTAATTTGTACGTCGATCTTCCTCAAAAAATTAAGAACAAAAAGTGCTGTATAAATGTCAAAAACAACGACGACAAATGTTTCCAGTGGTCTATTCTTTCCGCAATGTTTCCCAAAGAACAAAATTCCGATCGCGTCAACAAGTATTTTCCGCACAAAGACGAACTCAATTTTGATGGCATCAACTTTCCAGTAGCAGAAAATCATGTACCAAAGTTCGAAAAACAAAACGGTATCTCAGTAAATGTTTTCGGACTAGACGAACGAGAAAACGTTTACCCTAGATATATCTCAGAAAATGCTTCGCAAAAGACAATAAATTTATTATTTTTTCAGGGACATTACTGTTGGATAAAAACTTTAACGGATTAGTTGGCGGACAGTACAGTAAAAACAAAAACAAGAAATACTTCTGTTATAGATGTCTGCACGGCTTTACTAACAATGAAAGACTGCAAGAGCATCTCAAATACTGCGTCAACGTTCAAAAAATAACTATGCCTAGCGAAAAAGAAAAAATATTAAAATTTAAAAATTATAATCATAAACTAAGTATTCCTTTTGTTATTTACGCCGATTTCGAGTGTCTACTCGTTCCCGTAGCTGGAGCTGAAAATAATCCGAACAAATCAAGTACCAGAAAAATACAACAGCATATTCCTTGCGGTGTAGCTTATAAAGTAGTTTGTTGCGCCAGCGATAAATTTTCATCTCCGATAAGGTTATATAGAGGTGAAAATCCTGCCGTGTGGTTACTAAAAAATTTAATAGACGAAGTTAATACAATTTCTAACAGATTACTTAGAACAGCTCCGATCAGAATAACGTCTAAACAACAACTCGACTTTGATGAGGCAGTTAATTGTCATATTTGCGAACAGTTGCTGGGGGACTCCAAGGTGCGAGATCACTGTCATTTGACCGGCCAATATCGCGGAGCAGCTCATAACAGTTGCAATTTGAAATTTCATGCTCCATATTTTATTCCCGTAGTTTTACATAACTTTCGTGGCTATGACAGTCACATCATTGTAGAAGCTTTTGGTGATAAAAACATTAAAGCTAAACTAAAATTGAATAACGTGATAAAATGTATTCCAAATAATTTTGAAAAGTATATGTCGGTGACCCTCGGCAAATTACGCTTTATCGACAGCATGCAATTTATGGCAGCATCATTAGACGAGCTCGTTAAAGGCTGCAGTAATTTCAATAATCTGCGAAGCTGCTTCGGTGAAAACTATGTCGATCTGACAAAAAAAGGTATCTTTCCTTATGAGTACCTTGACGATTGGAGCAGATTTAATGAAACTTCTCTACCTAGCAAAGATAAATTTTACTCGCAGCTCAAAAATGAAAACATCAGTGACGACGAGTATAAATATGCACAAGATATGTGGAATAAATTTGCCTGTAAAACATTTGGCGATTATCACGATTTATATCTAAAAACTGATGTATTATTGCTAGCAGATGCTTTCGAAAATTTTCGTCAGGTTAGTCATGCAAATTACGGATTAGACCCCTGTTGGTATTATTCTGCTCCGGGGCTGTCTTGGGACGCTCTACTAAAAACTAGCAAAATAGAATTAGATCTCTTAACAGATGTTGATATGTTTAACTTTATTGAAAAAGGCATCAGAGGCGGAATTAGCGTCATAACAAAAAAATATGCAGCGGCTAATAATAAATATTTGAAAAGTTATGATAAAAATCGTCCGTCGAGTTACATTATTTATTTAGATTGTGTGAATTTGTATGGGTGGGCCATGTCACAGCCAATGCCTTGCGGTGGGTTTCATTGGAAAACTCCAAACCAATTTCTTAAAGAAACTGAAAAAAATCTTCCGAAAGATATTTCATATTTTGTTGAAGTTGATCTAGACTATCCCAGTTCGTTACATGATCTACATAATGACTATCCGTTTTGCGCAGAGTCGATGACGATTGATTACAGTTTATTATCGCCTGAACAACGAGCAATGACAACGGCAAAATGTTCTATCGTTAACAAGCTAGTTCCAAATTTGTTAGATAAAATAAATTACGTCATGCATTACAAAAATCTAAAGCAAGCAGTAGATCGCGTGTTAAAGTTTAATCAATCGCGGTGGATGGCAGATTATATTGACTTAAATACGAAACGTCGTGCCGTGGCTAAAACCGAATTTGAGAAAAACTTTTTCAAGTTAATGAACAACTCGGTGTTTGGTAAGACTATGGAAAATATACGCCGGAGAGTTTCGATTGAGATCGTTAATGATATCAATCGCAGAAATAAATTAGTTAGCGACGATGGTTTTGTTAGTATGAAAATATTTAATGAAAATCTTGCCGCAATACAACGACGAAAGACAAATTTAAAGTTAAATAAGCCAATTTATGTTGGTGCAGCTGTACTTGATATATCAAAGTGGCTGATGTACGATTTTCATTATAATTTTACCAAAAAAATGTGGCCAGATTCAGAGTTGCTATTTACTGATACTGACTCTCTAGTATATGATATAAATTGTGAAAATGTCTATCAAGATATTTACGATAATAAAGATTTGTTCGATTTATCAGATTATCCAACTTGTAGTGAATTTCATGATAATTCTAACAAGAAAGTTATTGGAAAAATGAAAGATGAGTTTATGTTTGTACCTGTGAGAGAGTTTGTTGGACTAAGAAGCAAAATGTATGCTGTCATATTAGATGACAATAAACTGACAAAGAAAGCTAAAGGTATCCCTCGCGGATATGTGAAAAAGATGATGCATTTTGAGGATTTCAAAGCTGCTCTTAACAATAGCGTCAGTTTTATTAAAACCAATGTAATTAGGACTAATTATCATAAGCTTGAAACGAATACAATTATTAAACGTGGACTAAGTAATTTCGATGATAAAAGGTATTGCAAAGACGGACTTAATACTCTCGCGCTTGGACATTATTTAAGTAATATTGTCTAAGCATCAGAAATAATGTTTGAAAATTTAACATTAGCCGATGGAGTTAATAGCAAAATAAAAAAAAATAATGGTAAATAACCAACAGTTATCATTTGAACTTAATGATGAAATTTCAGGTATTTGTTTTAGTAAATTTGATAGAATAAAACTTTCTCTTATTAGAACAGACGATAGCGAGTATTTTCCGTATCTCGAAAAATTACGAGACGAGCTTGCACAAAAATATGAAAATTTACACGATCCAATAAGCCAAGGTCAGTACACAAAAATTAATATCGACCTGGACAGATCAAAGGTTTTTGCAAAAGGTAGCAAATATCTTCTAAACAAATTAGCAATGAAAGAGCTATTCGAAAGTCGCCGTAAGGTATCTGGCAGAATTAAGTTTTTATTATATAATTACGAAAACGTGTTATACTTAATAGCGAATGTGGACATACTTTCCATAGGATTAGAAATATAACTATATCTATGTTTTAATACTGTTTCAGCTAAGTTTTGTAGTAATCGAACATAGCATATATGTGTGATTTAGATTTTAACGTTGCTTTTACACTGTATTTTTTGGCTATGACAATCAGATGATTAAGCGAGGCAACTCTGTCAAGCATAGCTTAGTAATAAACAGTTGGTCGTGTTTGTTGTGCTAAGTTAATGTTATGTATAACATACAAACGGACAGACCTAAGTTCTATCACAATTACAGCTGAAAACGTAACTATATATTATTCTAACTCAAAGCAAGACATGTACTTAACTTCAAGTTATTTTTAGACAGCATTATATAGCATGCAGATCTATAAACTTATCGATTATCTTAGTGTCTCTTAGCAACATTCACTTACCTTCATCGTCAACGTAATACTGTAGTAGATATGATCACAAAAAAAATTCTAACTGTCTTTATAGTGTCCAAACGGAATTTCTATACTGTCATATGACCATACAAAATTCCCATAATAACTAAATCAAAGTTAAAGACGGGGAATTTCCTAAAATGAAGTCAAAATCAGGTTAAATATAGGGGATTTCCAATGGATTTTTTAGAATATAACGCCAAAATCAGGTCAATTTGTAATAGATTTTCCTAAAATATAACGCCCACTCCAAATCAAAGATAAGGAATTTCCAATGGTTTTTTCTTAAAACGCCTACTGAAATAGATTTCCCCAAAATAACGATATATAAAACACAGTTAAAATTTTATTCGTTGTCATTTCTGTTATAGGATTATACGTGAACAGAGGTAAGTGAAAATATTTTTAACAAAATGTTACTATAGAAAGTTTTGAAGGGGTAGGGGATCCTGGATAGTGGAACCTTGTTTACATATAGCTTTAGAAATATCCTTATCAAATAATATATCGACCATGTTATCGATAAATGTCATCACATCATCTGCCCAACCCGCTATTCTCATATCATTTTCAGTCGCGAATAGCCATACTGACCCATATTTCGGCGATATATGATAGCCTACATTTTTAATGCAATCGCTTATTATATTAGATTTTATACCAGTATATGCTGACGCTGCTTTGATCGAATTAAATCTTTTACAAAATCTATTTGTTAGATCAAATCCAACATGTCTTATTGAGTATGACATTATATATATAATATTTCATTCGTTTAATATAACATTTTGACTAATAAGTACGTAGTAGTAGATGTAGTTGATGCATCCTATCTCAGAGACCCACCCTGCCCACAAAGCATATTTTTGTCAGAAAATGTGTTATCGTGTAAAAGTCATTATTTTGAGCTAAAAAGGACTGCTGACAAAAATGTTAACATACAACGTTTTGGAGGGCAGGGGGGTCTCTGAGAGAGGATCATCAACTACATATACTACTAGTACCGACAAGGCGGAAGTTACAGATGAGTAACATAGAAGAGACACAGGAAGTAAACACTCTCACCTTTAATTTCCCGTGATGAAATAACTGGCAATTAGAATAGGTCTTGTATTGATTGGAAGCAATTGCATTGAAAAATTGTCCTGTATTTGTTTAATACCGTGATATAGTTTATTGAATTGTTATACTTTTCACCTTATTACTTTATACACCTAGACCGTCGGCCTTGCTGACTGGGGGCTCGGAGCTATTTAATATTTTAATTGTCCGTCCTTCTCCAGTGTTAGTAATAATTCCGGGGGGGAGGGGAGGGAATGACAGTATATATAGGGTCCTGGATGGTAAACACGGGAGGAAGCAGAGAGGGACTAAGTGAAAAAGGGATATCAGAATTTATGCCACCATCTACCTCTGCCACAGCAGTATTACGTGCCCTGAAACGGATCTATCAGTAGATTATGTTGCGTCTGATGCCCACGTAACTATGACAACCGGTATCACGCAATGTAATATGCTCACAAACTGTCCTTCAGCCGCGTTGTCTGCATGTTATACACTATCTTGGTTTGTCAGTGCTTCCATTTATTTCGATAGTTTATTTCGTTCCTGACAAACTGAAAATCAGATATGGTCGGATAAATACAGGGGTTTTCATGCTTGGTATCTCCGCCATTGACCTCTACATACAAGAATCGAAGAGATATCCATAACAGTAACACTGAACTATATATGGTACCAAACTTAAGAAAGCTGACCTAAATTCAATCCGTGGCTGACGGTTTGAAATTGATCTTGTGCGAAAAATCTTAAAAGCTGGATACTGTATTTAGTCGTCACTTTCATCGCATAACTGAAAAAAGTATTTGGCACCGCTTATCTGGAGCTCTCCTTGTGCTCTGTTCTTGAAAGTTTCGCTGACAGGAGATGTAATGACTCGTAAAAACAATCATCTTAAACCAAATTTGTTAAGTTATTGCCCATAGACAAGAACACGTAATCTAACGTGATTGCTGCCTTGTCTCAGTGTTCAAATATTTATGGTTGCTGTTCGTTTATTTCTGAGCATTGGTGAAATCACCATGTCGTCATGCAATTTATTCAACCCAAAATGAATAGTAGTTGATCGATGTTCACACATTTGACTAACCGTAGTGCTTTGAGCACTCAGACGGCCAGCATTAGTTCCTCACACATACTGAACATTGCAACAATGCTTGCACCGGCTTGTCCTGTTCTTTGTTTGAAACAATGCATTGACATCAAATGGTCCTTGTTTCAGTCTCGTCTTGAAAACTGTAATTACATGGAAAGAGTTTTTAAAGATGCAAATAATGCACGACTATTTTGCGGCTTCAATCCCCAAATAGTCCATGACTATATTTTTTGCATAGGGGCTGCCTCCGAAGCTGCTGCACGAGGCGAAAATCAGACATTTAGGGCGTTAAGAGACTGGAGCGTGCTAACACTGTATATGTACGTATATCAGATACATTTTCGCTGCTATATGACTGTTTAACTAATATACGATACCAATGTATCTCATATTTAGAATGGCATTATATTCCTCTCTTAACACATATACCGTTATGTATTGAATTTCATATAAGATTATTAACTTAGATGTTTCAGGCTGCTCCCTGTCTTCATTTTTTACCAGGTTTTCCGGGTTTTCAGACTGGTTCACAGTTTCCATCACAAACAAGCAATTATGCATGAGTATAACGCTGAGCAATGAATCCTTATGTGTGCATAGGTCTGGGTTTACTGCATCTTAAAACTTCAGTTTTCCGAGACACTTGTTCTACAGATACTCAGTCACTATGGTGTTTATTTTCCACTAATCATTTCCAAGGACATGGATTCAACTGATTCTATTTAGAACCATTTGTTATTTCCATTTGTGCATTCAAATGTTAAATACGTTATCAGTACACATGCTTAGAGTCGCTATTCTAAGACTTTTGACCATCTAACATCAGCCGTTCCTATAAAGTCGTCAGCCGTTCCTATAAAGTCGTCATTCTAAAACTTTTGACCTTTTAAGATAAGTCATTCTTATAGAGCCGTCATTCTAAAGCTTTTGGCCATTTAAGAGGAATCATTTTTGTCAAGTCGTCATTCTAAGATTTGTGACTATTTAACATCAGTCATTCGTATAAAGTCGTCATTCTAAGTCTTTTGATCATTTAACATCAGTCATTCTTAATGATTGCTGTTGTTATTGGTACTGTATAAGACAATATGTTGTTTGCTGTTGGAATCGTCTTATAATCTTATTATATATATATATATATATATATATATATATATATATATATATATATATATATATATATATATATATATATATATATATACCACATACATTAAATATAACATGGCATTTAAAGTGTTCGTATAAAGCAATTTTAAATACCAATACTACTGGTATATCAAATTGTGATCCGCCCATGGCGCAATAATACGTATATATAAACAGTCTAGCGATCGTCTGCAGTTGATTCTAGATCAATGATGAATTTCCACACATTAATCATTAGTGACGTATGAAAATAACAATAAAAAGTATTAATAATCCTTGTTTTTTAAATGAATTTAATATGGTACACATTTTTATCACAATCCTTTCTGCTTTCTGTTCCCCCTCCCCTCTCATGCATAACAGACAAACTACGCAGAAATGTGGAGTGAGAGAGAAAAGGAATTAGGGCTGGAATAAAAAACCTTGAAATAGAAATTGTACCAAGTAACCTACACGAATATGGTTCGTCGTAACGATGCGTTTGCACTTTCCTTGGGATTTATCTACAGTGTTTATCAATGATACAAAGCTACAAACCATGTCGACATTATACAGTAAATTCCTCAGTTACATGGTACACATACTGTGATGTATGTAATGTTTTGTTGTTGTTTCTTAAAAATACTATAATGTTCTAAAAATCGATTACAGCGTATTATTAATTCAATATGACAATGTCCAAAGGCCCCTCCCCCCCCCCTCTCTGGACCATCGTAGCAAAGATACGGGCTAAAATCTATGAAATGACGAACGTAGAGGATTTTCGTTTGTGTCATCCCACGATATCTCTGGACGTGTGAATGATGGTAAAAGTTAAGTCAAACCGACCAAAGGAAGAGAGAGAGAGAGAGAGAGAGAGAGAGAGAGAGAGAGTTTGGTTGGTGGTACTGTTACTAAAGCAGAATAATGACTTATATCAACTGTAAATATATTAAAATATTTTAATTACCTCTTGTTGGTTCGTCATTTCGCTTAGTTTCTATTCCACATTCATTTCCATGCGCCAGTACGTGAATGGCAGCGTTCATGTGAATGGCGTAGCTAACCATGTCTTTGTAGTGCTCTACTTTTATCATTAAAACCATCTTTCATGTTTAAATCATAAGTATGTATTATATTGATTTAATCAGTGTGAAGAAAAATAGAAACTAAAAAACGAAAACAATCAAATTATCAATATGCAAAGGTGATTGTGAATAGCCACAAAAGGCATAGAACTACATTTTGTAGCGGACACACTCGGTGGGATGTGTGGAGTTCATTCGCTCGGTCAATACACAGCTGCCTGGAGTAAATCTCAACTCCATTCAAAGTGCATATATATATATATATATATATATATATATATATATATATATA
>JAECUM010040169.1:0-39523 GCA_016617855.1 Megalonaias nervosa | reverse complement strand
TTTATCAATGATACAATGTTGCAAACCAGTAAATTCCTCGGTTACGTGGTACACATACTGTGATACATTTAATGTTATGGTTTTTTTTGGGGGGTTTTTCTTAAACATACCATAATGTTCTAAAAAATCGATTATTATTATTTAAATATGAAAATGTCCAAAGCTCTCTCTCTCTCTCTCTCTCTCTCTCTTGACCATCGTAGCAGGATACGGGCTAAAATCTATGAAATGGCGAACGTAGAGGATTTTCCGACAATATCTCTGGACTTATGAATGATGGTAAAAGTTAAGTCAAACTGACCAAAGGATGAGAGACAGACAGACAGACAGACAAACAGACAGAGACAGAGTTTTAAAGTCAAGCCGACGAGAGAGAGAGAGAGAGAGAGAGAGAGAGAGAGAGAGAGAGAGAGAGAGAGAGAGAGAGAGAGAGAGTTTGTGGGTCGGTTGTACTGTTGCTAAAGCAGAATAATGACTTCGATAAACTGTAAATATATTAAAATATTTTAATTACCTCTTGTTGGTTCGTCAGTTGGCTTAGTTTCTATTCCACATTAATTTCCATGCGCCTGAAGGTGAATGGTATTGCGTTCATTTGAATGGTGTAGCTATCCAAGTGTTGCTACTGCTCTACTTTTATTATTAAAACCATCTTTCATGTTTAAATCATAAATGTGTATTATATTGATTTAATCAATGTGGAGAAAAATAGAAACCAAGAAAAGAAAACAATCAACTTATCAATATGCAGAGGTGATTGTAAATAGCCACTACGGCAGAGAACTACATTTTTTAGCGGACCCACTCGGGGATGTGAGGAGTTCATTCACTAGGTCAATACACGGCTGCCTGTAGTAAATCTGAACTCCGTTCAAAGGGCAAATTTATGTATTTGTATGTGATATAAATAAAATATATGTACAGTATGTACGCTGTATCAATGATATATCACTCGTTGTATAAATTTTTCATTAAAAGGAAACTCAGCAAGCTTCGTTTCCTTTTAATGAAAAATTTATGCATCTCGTGGTATATCATTGATACAGCGTAATACTATACATATATCTTCTATATATATATATATATATATATATATATATATATATATATATATATATATATATATATATATATATATATATATGTGTGTGTGTGTGTGTGTGTGTGTGTGTGTGTGTGTGTGTGTGTGTCAGACGCATTAATTCTTTGTAAAAAATTCCAGTATAGACAAGTTTAAATTTATGATAAGTGATATCGAACTTTACTTACTAACGTCTGGACACCAAGCTCAATTCTCCAGTCACCAAGCATCGGTTCACTGTCCACTAACATAAAGTTTTCAACAACTCCAAACTCAGGCTCCGATACATTTAGCCATTGTTTTATCTTGTTGTTCTTTGGGTCCTGTAAAAGATTGGTAGGGGAAGCAATATATACTTTGGGAGGCAAGCATATATCTACAAATAGACTTTGGCAAAATTTACATTTCTAGCTTTACAATACCATTGATTCATTGCATCTAGACGAATTATCAAGTCTTGGGAACCTGCCATACAATATCCTTGTTCTATCCCCCGTCTCTGTAATATTACTAATTTAGATCCCTTTAAGCTCCCTCTAAACAAAATATTCCAGCAAAACGTAGACCCCCTCCACATTAGCAAAAACGTTTTCGTCACTGCCGTGTTTCTTTTTTGTTTAAATATAAATTTACATTTTATACTAATATTATTAAAACCTGCATTAGAGAAGCACATACGGGTTAAATTTTCAGATATTCGTTAACACAGCTCATCAGCCTGTATGCCAAGGGACAGTGGTCAAAAGCGGGTTGATCTGCATACATTTATTTTTACTCGTACGGCAAAGGAACTACATTATAAGATAAAAGTGTTATCCATACGGTTAAGCAAACTCGGAGTCAGTAATCAAAGGCGGGTTAACGGTGAAACCATTTTTGGGGGTGGGCAAAGTTATATCTTGGGAAGGGTTAGGAGACCAAGAAGTGTATTACGGCATTATCTATCACTTGTTTGATTTGCTGACAAATGTGTTAGAAATTTCAGACAAAGATTTGATAAGTGGATATATCTATGCAAGTATTTCCAAATATTTCCATGTATTTTTTCCGTGGGCTGAGAATACTTTTTAACCTGTAATAGTTGTTGTTTTATTATGATATTTGACTATGTATCTATCAATATAAAAAACATGGGGCATGATTTCGTGTATTTTAAAAAAAAATTCATATATTTCAGGAAACATTGGTATTTCTAGGTTAATATTACCAAGTGTGTGCTAAAGATTACGAGAAATACAACAAGCACATGTTCATAACTTCAGATGAATTGATGTCGAAACTTTCATTAAGAATCAAAATAGAATTTTAATTGCTGATGTTAGGCATAGTTTGTGCAGCAATAAAGAGTTTCATGATGAGTGCCCGTTACTCTTTGCCTGATTACTCTAAAGACTTTAAATTGTTTGTGAACTTCGTAAATTGTCGAAAATATTGAAAATCCCAAAGTTCGACCATTAATGTTACTCATAGGTAGCGAATATGCTCGACAAACGTTTATTACTTTCCATGGCTGCCTAAACAATGAACCGAAAGGGAGACATTAGACAGATAGAAATATAATTTTTGACACTTAAAGACTTAATAAAAATAAGAACATTTTTTTTCACAGCATTTGAGTTATGTTTATAATATGTTTATTAAATTGTCTTCAAATGTCGCTTACGAGTAGCAGGTTCCTGTAGAAAATACGATTTCAAAGACTACTGCAGTTAATGTTAGAAGCAGCTGCTGGTAGTTTTAATGTTATTATAATTGATGCCAGTATATATTAACCAACATTCCTAACTAGTCACCCTGAACTTTATATTTAGTTAATTACATATAAGCGCAGTCAACAATTGCGGATAAATCGTGAGGTTGTTAACTATAGCTATGTCGTGTAGACTCGTCTAGATCCTAACAGTCATTGGTAAAATGAATCACATTATGTGACTTTTTTTAAAGTCTGATACGTTGTCTTAATGAATACCCACGATTTCATTTTGCCTTATGCGCAGTTCGAGATAATTGGGTTTTATGATACACAAACTCGTTTTTCACATTTCTACGTCCACAAAATGTCAAAATTCCCGGACACTTCTGTGCTAATTTTAAACGCGTGCATGGATATCATAAAGTGGTTACAGTTACAATATACAAAAGTTGAAAACTTGGAACAAGGAATAAGAACGATAATTTGAGAATCGAAACTTCTGAAACAACATCAACAATTTTCGCATCAAGTTTGAGATTATTGCTTGTTTTTTGAAGCGTATATAAGATTTTGACATTCAGAATATCCCGATTTGCCTTGTTTGTATTTTTATATTGCAAACAAAAGTAGAGAACATAGAAATCAATATGTATTTAGCGTACACATGCATTCTATACAGTTCTTCTTACATTTTCAATGATGCTTGACTGTCGTTTTTGTCTTCAGAAAGGAAGTCCTGATTAATCTTGAATGAATAGCTAATTCCAAATAATTTTATGTTTTGTTAATACGTTAAACCTTAGTAAATAGAGATAGAAAAACATATTTGATTTATACTAGGGTGTATTTACTCAGAATAAATGTAAATGAGAGAGAGAGAGAGAGAGAGAGAGAGAGAGAGAGAGAGAGAGAGAGAGAGAGAGAGAGTTTTATCACTCTCTTTACAAAGCTGAAATTAGTCGTGGTATCAATATTTGTGGAACGTCGGATTCGTAATATTAGGGTTGCGGGTTCAATACCCGCCCAGGTAAGTATGTCGGCTACCTCGTTGTATCCTTGTGAAGGACTTAGCCCCCATTTCCTTGCCATGATAGAATCATTAATGTCTTAAAAGTTCTGCTAAAACATAAAAATATATAACAAAAGTGAAAAATGTTTTGAAATTTCACATAAATGTTATCCTCCACAGTGTTTCAAATGAATGAGTTAGTTATTTTTACAGTAAATATTTTATTTTCTTGGCCAAATAAAACATGGTGCATCATATTTGGAAAACTATGTTTAATGACGTCTGTCTTTACTTATGTATCTTGGATGATTTCTTGATGTGATATTATATTCGGACTAAATTCGAAAATTAAAATGGCCTTATTTTCATCTCTATGCACTAAATGAATTTATACATTACTCTCTTCATTCTCATATAATAAATGACCTGCGGACAGAAATATTAAAAGAAGCACTTATACGTTAAAAGCCTCGGCTACCGAATAACAACTTTCAGCACAAAAGCTGGCTAGCCTCATATTGTTATTCTCTGCTAAACAAAACCACGGTTAATTCTTTCCACGGAGTTGGTGTGATATTTCTTTTCAATTTTAGAATGTGTGTGTGTGTGTGTGTGTGTGTGTGTGTGTGTGTGATTTGGATTTTTAACGCAGCTTTAACAATTTTTTCAGTTATATCGGTGCGATGTCTGCAGTATGGCAGTTTATAGTGATGTCTAGCGCTGAGGTATCATGCCACAGACATGTAGCATGATGTCCCACCCAGTCACATTATCCTGAAACCAGGCGGACCAGTCCTAACAGTGACCTCTTTATTTTTTTAATTATTTTTGATTAAACACTAAAATAGTTTAACATATTTATTTTAAAGAAATAGTTAACAGATACTGGGTATATTAAGTATCATTATTAGTCATTAACATCTATAGAAAAAGTCAAACCTAACGACGAATACGACAAAGAAGTTTTCAGAGTTCTTTTTTATAAAACATAAAAATGTTTATCTCGCCAATTGCAGCCAACCATAACTGTATATAAAAATAGTCAGGTAAACTGCCTGTAATTTGCATTTATACAGATGAATTTAGAAATAGGCAATCATAGACTCGGAGCTATAAAAAGGATCGAGTTAGTTACCTTCTAGAATCTAGATGTAACTATATATATATATATATATATATATATATATATATATATATATATATATATATATATATATATATATATATATATATATATATGCATCTAACTAACAAATAAACAGTTTAGAAATACGGGAGATAGCAGGTTCGAACCCCGACCGAGTCATACCAAAGACATAAAAATGGTACTAACAGCTGCCTCGCAAGGCGCTCAGAATTAAGAGGTTAGTATTAGGACTGGTCGGCCTGTTATCAGGATAATGTGACTGGTTGGGACATGCAGACATCATAGCGATAAGACTGAAAAATTGTTCAAGCTACGTTAAAAATCCAAATCACACTCACACAACAAACAAACAATACAAAACCAGTTTTTAACTATTCTGAGCGCTTTTGAGTCTCACTGAGCCTTTGTCAAGGGTAAAGCAATATAGACACAGGATGAACAAAGGAGCATAGAAACTACAACAGTTTACATGATCTCAACGCTCAACGCTCTTGTGCGTATTTAACTTAATCAATGCCTGACACAAAGTGACCTTTTGCTGGATCCAGTGCACATGACATGACTGTTATTCGCCATAACATTTCTATTCTATCTCCTTTCCTTCTTCACACACACACACACACACACACACACACACACACACACACACACACACACACACACACTTTGAAAGGCAACGAGAGAGAGAGAGAGAGAGAGAGAGAGGAGGGGGTGGCGGTAGGGAGAGTAACAACTCACGTAAATAGATATGTTCAACTTTCCAGTGTAGACAGTCATATTGGAAAACATCCCAAAGGCTCGGAAATGGACTGAAATCAACAGTGGTGTTATAATTATAGAAATGTACTGAAAAGCACGAACTTTAAGTTTCTAAAGTATTTTGTTTTATTTTCTTTTTATAGTTTCGTTCTGTATCTGGACTGTGATATTATTTCCAATCATATATTCATATCTAGTTCATTTATATAACCATATATTCATATTCATATCTAGTTCATTTATATAACCATATATTCATATTCATATCTAGTTCATTTATATAACCATATATTCATATTCATATTTAGTTCATTTATATAACCATATATTCATATCCCATTCATTTATAAGCGTATGTTCATGTTCATGAATATAGCGTTTGAAATGTGTTATGCGTGTACATGAGTATGTTTTGCGATATAGGATTATGTATGCATTATATATCTTAGGAACACATAGAATATATGTTAAATGACCTAAATTACTATATCATCCGTAATTACGTTGTTTTGACTTTTGTGTTTGCTGTTGATTTTAGTTCTGATCAAAATTTGCTCACCTTTATTACTGTGGGAATTTCTTTTGTCTTTTCAGGTAGGCATTATTCAATCATTAAATAGCCATTTTAAAGAAAATTCCATCAATACTAGTTCGAAAGCAATAGACACAATCTTTGCTAGACTTACTCAGAGATGTAATGATTGAAAATTACTTGCTACAATAGGCAACCATGTTCAAAATAAATTTATGACAGGCCGGTCAATTCATTCATTATAATTTGATGGAATTGCCAGAACTTAGTCAAGTACCTTTTAATGGCACAATTAAACTGATGAATACCTGTTTGTCCTGGTTTATATAGGGCTTTGTCTGTCTGTGCGAACAGTTCGAATTTGTCAGGACGGATTCCACTATCAAATCGGAGAGCTGCGTGCTCCACAAAGTACAACCCTGACAGTCCATGCACTAGAAGACTGTAACGATTTAGGTGGTGTACATGTTCTGGGATCTGTTGTATCAAACACAAAATTACAACGTGATTCATTGTCAAAAACGTTACCTACCTACCTACCTACCTTCCTGCCTTCCTATCTATCTATCTGTTTATTGTTTATGTTCTGCTGTGTTTTGTGATTATTCGCACAGAAAATATAAGCAGTAACATAATTATCCTGCCCATTTTAAAGTGAAATAGCGCATTAAGAAAAGAAAATATTTTCCGCCTTCTTCGATTGAACTCAAGTTGTCTTTAACAGGAGTCGGTCATACTTATATACTTAAACGTCTAAGAATAATTTTAAATTTCTCGCTCACAATGTTATCCGTGTCTTATGACGGCCAATTGAAAAAAAATATTTTTTCTCTCCAGTAAAATATCAAGATTATTTCTAAAATCCAGTAATTCACGACCCAGCATAAAATAAAACTTTCTGCTAAATATCGTGATTGATCTGCACTTGATTACTTTGTCCAAATGAAGTCTTGCCGTGATAGTCCGAAACGGCAGAAATGTCGGAGCTGTATTTCGACCCAAATATATGAAAATAATCCTAATCGATCAATTGTTCATTTCACTGGAATTGAAAAATACTCGACCAGATGGAGTTATTGGAATTGTGCTGCATCATTTTTTTTTTTTTATTCTCACAAATCACAACAGAATAATGGTTAGCTACTACAGCAAGCTTTCAGGAGTTGTTAAGAGTGCACAGTGAGTGAAACAATGTTCTAGAGAAAAAGTGAATAACGTTTTTACCTGGTCAGATTACAATAAGATATTACTCTGTCTGTCTGTCTGTCTGTCTGTCTGTCTGTCTGTCTCTCTCTCTCTCTCTCTCTCTCTCTCTCTCTCTCTCTCTCTCTCTCTTAGAAATCATATGATACAAAGTTAGAATTTTGTTGCAACATTGTAACAACAATGTTTCCTGATAACGGAAATACAATAAGTTACTAACCTCGAGAATGAAAAGAGAGAACGTTCTAAATTATCATTGGACAGTTACCAATTTTCTGAGAATTTCTACCGATAGATTTCAACGAAACCGTGTGTCCTACCGAAAGAAATAAAATTATCGATTGTTTGTACCTTTATGTGGTTGTCTTGTTATGTGGTATAAAATGGGGCAGTTCAACATAAAAACTCTGTGAAGCCAGTTTATACTAGAAAAAAATGTGCTATTCGCTCCTTGGGACAGTTGTTCAAATATGATTCATGGATACACGCTATGCTCCGGTTCAAGGTCTACGCGTGTGCATTGCGAATATATATATATATATATATAGTATATATATAGTATATATATATATATATATATAATATATATATATATATATATATATATATATATATATATATATGGGGGGGGGGTGTCACTCACCCGTATAGTTAACATGTCAGAATCACCTAAAATAAAGAAAAATATAAACAATAAGCAAATACATAAATCATAAATGACACCTCTCTCTTTCTCACGACGTCACACTAGCAATCCCAAAATTGCATAGTTAATCCTTCTAAAAAAAACAGCAACAATCTCTGGGCACGTTAATCAAGTTAACTTTGTTTTAGCATAAGTCCACCATTTACATGCTTAAAGTTTAATTTCAAGTTATGACTAGTATGGCTAGCTTAATCCTCGATGTAAACTAAACTGAAAGCATGTTTCTATTTTATTATTGGTTAAAGTCTCTTTCTGTTAGTTTGAAAATTTGGAGCATTTCCTCGAGATAATCATTATTTCAGTACAATGGGCCATTTGCCAATCAACAGCAGGATGCAAACTTTTCATGACAGTTACCGTTCTGTGTGAAAAATCGTCAGGGGAAGGAAAATATATGTCCATTTGGATTATGCTGATTTCGTGCTCAATTTTGCAGAAGCAATTTTGTACATTTTTGCAAATAACAACTATTGAAGAGATATTCGGGTATGTTCATATCTTGTCAATCTTAAGTGAAGATGAACCAATTGAATTATGTTTTTTTTTTTTTTTTATCTGGCTCATAAAGAGATAGGCAGACAGACAGAGAGACAGAGACAGACCGGCACAAAGAAAACAGAGGCAGGATTATGTACCTCCTGGAAAGGTTTTCGTCACCGTGGCAATTGGATGATGGTCATCTTCGAGCAGGTCCACTTGTATCAGGACATCCTCGGTAGTATTGAAAAACGTGAAAGCCAATTGAAGCGGTTGTCCAGGTACAATAGCATTTGGCATTACAATCCAGTGAGAGCTGTAAATTATTTCAGAAATGCTTAAATCTCATGCAGTTTCATTCGGAAGCGATGATACAATATACAGTTTGTTATCATTTCAGTAAGAAAATAGCAACATGGAGGAGCAATTCTTCAATGAGAGCCGAAACAGAAATCACGTAACATTACATGTTTCTTCTATTTAGTTTCTTTTTGAATTAGCGAACATCTAGATGCCAACCCATGAGTTATGAGGCATTCGTTCCGAATACTCTCGTCTGTTTACAATTTTTATCTGAGATGGAAAAAGACGAGAGAAAAAGGAAATTCTTAACCGATTCTCTGACAAATTTCTAGTGTGTTGCAAGGTACTTTTGAATATACAGCAACAATTACATGAAATTTGGACGAAATTGTCAATTCAAGAAAGACCTGAAATTGTAACTTAGGGTAAATGATTGACGTTAACCTTATGATATCGATCACCTCTTAGAAGCTTCTACATGGTTGTAAGATATAACAATTAAATTCTACACAATTCTCTGCAAATATGTCGATCCTTTTTCTTTCACAAATCTGTGATAGATGACTTAAAATTTGTTGTACGTATAAATTTGAATGTGAAATCGTGTTTGCTGACGAAGTTATGACAAATATTTCTATATCGACAAAGAGCAGAATAGATTAAAATCAATTAGCATAACCTAGGCGTGAGTTATATACAATTCTCAATGAATAGGATCCTATTTATTTGACAACTTAAGCTACATTGAACTTTAATGTTGTCGTACTCAACAATTTAAGAGCAATAAGATCCCACTTCAACTCTTTAAAGCAATGTTCAAATGTACTGCCTAATATAATTGTATTTAATGCAAATAACTGTTAATCTATATTGAACAGGTAGCATGAGACACATGACCATGGCTAACTTGACTGATCGGCATGTGCTTTAGTGGTTTGTCATCTGTTGATTTTGTTGTTGGGTCGTACTGCCAAGTCTGGTTTTACTAGCCGTGCTTAGAATTTTTCTTTTTTATCAGTCTTTTAATCGTGTTACGAACCGCGCCTTGTGCTGTCATAATCAGTACTTGAAGCACATTTATCACGTCTGATTATTCTTTTATGTTAAGTTTGTATTTCGAATGATTTTTACATCATTGTTATGTAGTGTAAGGTACGTACACGTTATGTTTCTTATATACTCTGATAAGGTAAAACTGTGAATAAATTAAGCATCGACAGATGGTGTTATTGTCCTTGAAGCTGTAATAACATTCAAGTTTCTGGTTATTCATACAGTGTTATTGTCCATGCAGTTTTAATAACATTAAGTTTTCTGGTCATTCATACGGTGTTATTGTTCATGAAGTTTTAATAATATCCAAGTTATCTGACCATGCAGATAGTGATCTTGTCCATGCAGCTATAATAACATCCAAGTTATCAGGAGATACACATTATTTTAGATTTCACTGAACAAATTTGTCAAATTCTAATTCTTTTCTAGTTCAAATGTGTGCCCAGTGTTTCAAAACATACAGGTTCGACATTGTGGTTGACAGGGATCGTTTGTCTGTTTTTTGTACTTAAAAAGTGTTATATTTATATAAAATTGTTATATATATTGTTATGTTTAAGCCACTAAAGCACCCTCCTTACATCAGATCAAAAATATGGTCTATAATAAAGATTCATTAACAGTACTGACCTCAGGTCAAGCACCTTATCTGTCTTGGTGCTATTTCATGACTAACTCAGTTTTATTTATCTTGAAGAAGAAGCAAGGTCAAGTTTACTTTACTACAACATGTCTTTGTTTCAGAGCATTAGACTTACCTATGTATTTCAATTTTTACAATTTTATCTTTTTCGGAAGTATTTAAGAAGTTTAATGCAAAACCAACGTTACATTATATTTCAGGGTAACATTTCTGATTTAATGGACAACATGATACTGTTTAGATGGCTAGTGAAATTAAATATAAAACTAAGGTCGAGAGCGGATATTTTTTCTATACGGTAATTTGAATAAACTTATTTTTGCCAGTGTGCGTTTGAAGAGATATAATTCATGGACAAATGTTATAATTCATAAGTTGCTATATCTGAACATTATTTTATTGTATAGAGGGGGATCGTTGAAAATTTGCTTTGTGTGTACATGTAATTTGTGAAACCTGCGATTGTGAATAACGAACAAATTTACTAATTCATACTTAAAATCCTGCAAAAAATTAAGGTAGAGCAACCAATATCTATGGAGAAAGAAACAACTCGAAATAGTCAATTGATCGAATTTTGCCGTATTCATATACCTATTTAGGAATGAGACAAAAATCAAACTGTTTTTTTTGTGTAATTATAATTTTAATACGTACGAAATATCTGACATATAAATCTGAATAACATCTATTACGTTTGGGAAACGTGTAACGTACCTCTGACGTACGCCAGAAACGTCCGAAATTGACATTCAAGAAATGAACAATCGCAATAAACAATGATTATCTCTGTCACCGTTAAAGTTCGATGCATAATTAAATCAAAAGATACATTATCGATTTGAAGCCCTTTTATCAGTTTCAACGTTTGCGTTTTATACTCATTCTTCTTTCGAACATATTATATACACCATGACATAAGAAGAAGAGAAAATGTTTGTTAATTAGATACCCTTTGCCCGCCACTGCAGTAGCCAGTGTTACTATGGCCACGAGTAGGGAAAGCATTGTCGCTCTCTTTTCCTTTTTTCGGTCCTCAGTCAATAAAAGAATACCTCTGAAATATAGATAATAATAGTAAACTGATGTTAATATGCTGCATGTTACTACCTTCTTATTTAAATAAATTTATTTTTTCATTCAGGTAATGCTTCAGTACTGATGTAACAAATAACTGTTCTTTTTGCTTCTAATTATTTAAAACAACTGTTCTAACGCCAGTCTCCAGCCAAAACTTTTAGTTTGGCTCATTTAGTATTTCTGAGCAAAGCCCGGTGATCTAAATTAGTAATACTGATGGGATTCTGTATTGTGAAGTTTTTGAAAACGAGACTTGTTTTCCTCGAACTGTAAACATGTATTCTGCTTATATGATTGTTTAAGGTTTGATTGAGTTGATTACTATAACTATCATTACTATTTTATAGGTAAAATATAACTTACGTTGCATACAAATGTGTGAAAGAGACAATTAGATGTTTAAAGCAGGTTATTTTCACTGTGTACTTCCAATCACTGAATTAATTATGTGCTGCCTTTAGAGAGTTGCACGAAAGACCTTTAACGGATATGTTTCCATCGTGATCCACGTTCGTAATGAACAACGTGATGGACGTCATGCAGATTTACGTGTTATTTCATGTGCCCGACGATATGGGTATCACTTCAGATTCCTTCTATTTCTTGATTCTAGTGTACATTTTAAGAAGATTTACCATTATACATCATTGGAGAGACCTAAATTTAATGTCCATCTCTCAATTTAGGAATTTTCATTTTAAGTACTCTATGTCAAAGTATCTCTCTTATATCTATATAATCAAGGATTAGAGGCACCAGAAAGTAACCTGCGCTGACTTTCAAATTAATTTCTATTTATACACGTTTCATGCTTTCGTGACTCGAAGCAACTCTGATCTTTAAACCAATGTCAATGATTCTCCCTCTCCCATGTATTTATTGCTTACCTTCCTCTAACGTGTTCCAAATAATGTTCCTCTGGAGAAGGTCTGTCTGACCTTATATAGAGAGTCTAATTTTAAGTACATAATTCGGATCTTATCTCCAGAGCGTAGGCCTGTGCATTTAATTGGTCTGATAAAGCTTATCGTATCCAGATTGCCGCTGGGTGCATTTTCTCCTAATTTGTCCCTATTTTCGTAGGGGAAGGATTGCCTGACCTTATAGATAGCGCTGTAGCAGCGGACTGATCTTGAGATCATAAATTTGCGGATAGCATTGGTCTAGTAGAAGTCAATTCTATAATATTTTGATTTGCCTAGTACGGGGTCAGAAAACATTGTGTCTTAATCTCTTCTGCTTTTTGTTCAGAAACTGGAGAACTTTCTCAACGCCATTTGGTGTTAATTTTTATGGTTTTCTTGCTGCTTCTTCTTTGTTATCAAACCTATCGGCCACTACTACAGCAGGATGCTTGATCCTCGGGGGTTATAGTAGTGCTTTGTTTAGCATATGGAACATGCTAATAGCAAAACAGCTTAAAACCTAAAACGACAAAAAGCTCAGATGTATATCCAATTGAAAATAAAATGTACGTGGATAAACATTTAGCGGAAAGGTGATTGACATAGTCAGTTTGCATCAACTGTAGTGGCCGCACAAAGAACGTACTCGGGAGATTTAATAGTAAATGTGTGCCTTTATTTGGAATTTTTTTATTTCATGATAAATTTGGTTCTGAACCACTCTCTTGGAATCATTTATTAAAGAGCAGATAAATGCAACTCTGTGCTCTTTTTAGTTCAATACATCATGAAGTAGTGAAATATAATATTGACAAACGTAAAAAGACAGCTCAATTGTTGTATTACTTTCAAATAGTATAGAATGTTGATAGATCCGCCCATAATTCGTGTATAATCAAATTATTTCGAAATATGAGGAAATTAAAATTGGAAATTAGAAATTACTAGACCAGTAAGACTGAAGTACAAGCCCAGACATTGCGTCCGCTAGGATTTTAAAGGTAAATAAATGTTACAAAGTACTGAAAAATCTATTTCTTATTGAAAAAAAATCTGTATCGTTAAAGAGTGAACGATGTGCATCAATTTTGATTAGTTAAATATAGAGTTTAAAAAAATCGGTATAGAGAAGGGTGAATGGAGTACATCAGTTTTGGCTGGGTTACGTATTATATGTACACAATAAACGATAACATTAAGATAAGCAATGGCGTATATGCACAGTAAATAATGATGTATGCGTACAGAATAAACAATGACGTATTTATACATATTAAACAAAAAAGATGAAGGACATGAACAAATAAACGAAGACGCAAAATAATGAATAGAATATGTCATCTGACATAATAATGGCACGAAGGTTTACTGTATGTAGCTTCTACACATTACACAAACAAGCAAAAAGACTTACGTACAAAAGATTTTGATGTAAATGACGTGAATGACCTGCGCTAGGTAGACAAAGTTGACTTACAAGTATGTAAATATAAAGCAATACATATAAACACAATATTATAAAAGTGGTATATATTCTAAATGACCGAAATACTATCAATTGACCGTAAAACCCAAATCCATCTATCCACCCACAGTTTTTTCTTTTACATCTACAGAATTTAAACTACAGTTCTAATTAAGATATGTTATGGTTTGAACATAGACAAATCAGCTGTTTTAATATTTTTATCCATGTTCCTACATTCAAAAACCAACAAAAGATAGGTACTGAATATACATTTATAGTTTTCATAAGAAGTTGATGACAGTCACAATTTGAAACTGTCATTTTAAAACTGCCTGAAATAATAATTAATAACTTAAATACATGATATAACAAATACAAATATTGCTCCTATTTAAGAAGTGTGGACAGGGACTTGAAGCTAACATTTAAGCTTTAATGGTATCAGTTACCGACGCAGTAATAGTCATTTAGTTTCTTTCGTAGTTTTGAAGTTATCCATTGGACCCCTTGGGGTGGTTTTATCCGTATATAAGGTCCACTTTCGTTCCGCTGACTCCAATTTTCACCTCTATGCACAATCTACAACATCTAAACATCATTACGATCAAAATTATTGGTCTGACTTAGAAACGATCCCAACATCTGGATGACATATCTGTCACGTACCCCTGGGGCTATCGGGGCTGTTGCTACCTTTCACGATTTTATCTTTTTTTTTTTTATAAGTATTATTAAAATTCTGAATTTATTCTAAATATAACGCCATTTGGTGTTAATTTTTATGGTTTTCTTGCTGCTTCTTCTTTGTTATCAAACCTATGGGCCATTACTACAGCAGGATGCTTGATCCTCGGGGGTTATAGTAGTGCTTTGTTTAACATATGGAACATGCTAATAGCAAAACAGCTTAAAACCTAAAACAACAAAAAGCTCAAATGTATATCCAATTGAAAATAAAATGTACGTGGATAAACATTTAGCGGAAAGGTGACTGACATAGTCAGTTTGCATCAACTGTAGTGGCCGCACAAAGAACGTACTCGGGAGATTTAATAGTAAATGTGTGCCTTTATTTGGAATTTTTTTATTTCATGATAAATTTGGTTCTGAACCACTCTCTTGGAATCATTTATTAAAGAGCAGATAAATGCAACTCTGTGCTCTTTTTAGTTCAATACATCATGAAGTAGTGAAATATAATATTGACAAACGTAAAAAGACAGCTCAGTTGTTGTATTACTTTCAAATAGTATAGAATGTTGATAGATCCGCCCATAATTCGTGTATAATCAAATTATTTCGAAATATGAGGAAATTAAAATTGGAAATTAGAAATTACTAGACCAGTAAGACTGAAGTACAAGCCCAGACATTGCGTCCGCTAGGATTTTAAAGGTAAATAAATGTTACAAAGTACTGAAAAATCTATTTCTTATTGAAAAAAAATCTGTATCGTTAAAGAGTGAACGATGTGTATCAATTTTGATTAGTTAAATACAGAGTTTAAAAAAATCGGTATAGAAGAAGGGTGAATGGAGTACATCAGTTTTGGCTGGGTTACGTATTATATGTACACAATAAACGATAACATTAAGATAAGCAATGGCGTATATGCACAGTAAATAATGATGTATGCGTACAGAATAAACAATGACGTATTTATACATATTAAACAAAAAAGATGAAGGACATGAACAAATAAACGAAGACGCAAAATAATGAATAGAATATGTCATCTGACATAATAATGGCACGAAGGTTTACTGTATGTAGCTTCTACACATTACACAAACAAGCAAAAAGACTTACGTACAAAAGATTTTGATGTAAATGACGTGAATGACCTGCGCTAGGTAGACAAAGTTGACTTACAAGTATGTAGATATGAAGCAATACATATAAACACAATATTATAAAAGTGGTATATATTCTAAATGACCGAAATACTATCAATTGACCGTAAAACCCAAATCCATCTATCCACCCACAGTTTTTTCTTTTATATCTACAGAATTTAAACTACAGTTCTAATTAAGATATGTTATGGTTTGAACATAGACAAATCAGCTGTTTTAATATTTTTATCCATGTTCCTACATTCAAAAACCAACAAAAGATAGGTACTGAATATACATTTATAGTTTTCATAAGAATTTGATGGCAGTCACAATTTGAAACTGTCATTTTAAAACTGCCTGAAATAATAATTAATAACTTAAATACATGATATAACAAATAAAAATATTGCTCCTATTTAAAAAATGTGGACAGGGACTTGAAGCTAACATTTAAGCTTTAATGGTATCAGTTACCGACGCAGTAATAGTTATTTACTTTCTTTCGTAGTTTTGAAGTTATCCATTGGATCCCTTGGGGTGGTTTTATCCGTATATAAGGTCCACTTTCGTTCCGCTGACTCCAATTTTCACCTCAATGCACAATCTACAACATCTAAACATCATTACGATCAAAATTATTGGTCTGACTTAGAAACGATCCCAACATCTGGATGACATATCTGTCACGTACCCCTGGGGCTATCGGGGCTGTTGCTACCTTTCACGATTTTATCTTTTTTTTTTTTATAAGTATTATTAAAATTCTGAATTTATTCCAAATATAACAACAAATTTTCGCGTATTTTGAGCAACAGGTTGCATGCATGTGTATTAGAAAATGCATGTTCTGATGCCCGGAATATTTCATGAATAACAGTTTGTCAAATGAAATCGAGATCAGTTTGATATGTGTTACACATTCCAAATATTTCTCAGAGTACAACTGTACACGAACGGAGTAAAGTAAGACGCTCCAGTGGCGCAGTGACGTCAATCGTTTTTTTTAAATATAATGTGAACAGTTGAAAATATTGTTCAACATGACATGTCAAATTTTTTATGCGCCTTTACATAGCGGTTTGATGGTCATGCTGTGATTATTTTAGTTCACTTTTAGTACATGCAATGGATGTGAAAAGCATTTATAAAAGGCATTATTATGCAGCAAAACTGTTTTCTTTAGCTGCCGTTTTCTTGCAGGATATCTTTCACAATATCTGTTTGCCCAGCTCTAAGAGAATTTCCCTCCATATATGATAATATAAACCAGTAAAACCTGGTTTGTCATTCTATAGCAATTAAATTTTGTTTTCGGACTTTGTTCTTTTTTTTAGCTGCATATAAATATCTCAAAATAAATCTGACAAACGAGTTTCCTTAGCTTACTTAACAGCCAAACAATCTACCATTCTACCCCGGTTCATCAACGCGTTATCGCCTACCAGTGGGGAATGCGAATTCTTATTCGCCTACTCGTACTCGTGCTGACAGCAGCCTAGTCCATTGGTGGAGCTTTATAAAATGTTTATGTTTTAAATTCATTTGAAGAAACAAAGCCAGTATTCATGAAATGATTACTTCTAAGGTTATGTTATAATTATGTTTAAAGGTCAAATTTAAACTAAACAGGTTGAATTGGACATATTCCTACAGTTTGGAAAAAGTTTCTTCAAAGGCACTGAACATAAGTTTGAGCCTTTGTTAGGAAAAGCTTTATTTCCGATCTAGTGAAATCTTTAATGACATACAGACTGAATTACAATCAATTTCGATTAAAACATTAGGATAGCATGCTTGATTTGACATGTATAAATCAGCCAAACCCTGAACAGAAATGGAAATAAATTACTTACACCGACGTCTTAACCGATTTATCCTTTCATGCGAATACTAAGCCAATTTAAATGCATTTCCACTTACCCAATCTTAACAGGAACATTTCAGATTTTATGGTTATTAACCAAAGATGGTGGTGTTCATGCAATAATACCTTGATTGATAATGCTAAAAGCATTAGATCAAGGAGAAATGGTAGGCACTATTATGGTTGATTTTCGTACAGCTTTTGATCTTGTAGACCATGAAATTTTGCCGTAAAAACTAAAAATCTATCAATGCAGTGAAAGCTCCCTAAACTGGTTTACTTTTTACTTAACCAATAGAGTGCAAAAAGTATCTTTAAATGGTCAATTTTCTCAAAGCAAAACTATTAATTGTGGAGTACCAGAGGGCTCTATCCTCGGACCTCTGTTATTCGTTCTGTTTATCAGCGACTTACGACTTACCTCTTAAGACAGGAACTTCAATTTCTTCCACTGACCTCTATGCAGCTGATACTACACTGTCTGAGATGGGTAAAACCAAAACAGTACTTGAAAATAACTTACAAGATGCTCTAAACAGACTTAAAGTATGGTGCCAGGAAAACAGTGTGATCATAAATACAGAAAAAATGAAAGCCCTACTAGTTACAACGCAACAAAAACGAGCAAGGCTAGATAGTGACAAACTCCAGGTTCTATTTGACAATGTGAGCCTTAATATGACCTCTCAGGATAAAATTCTTGGTGTATTCGTAGATAACAATCTTACTTGGTCTATTTACATTAAACATGTTTCAGAAAAGGTTAATTCTTATCTTTGGCTACTGAGGAAAATCAAAATAAACATTCCTCTTCAGTATAGGGTCATCTTTTATAAAAATGATATTCAGACATATCTGGACTATTGTAATGTACTTTGGGGTACAACCTGTAATTCAAAGATAGCAACACTTTTAAGACTCCAAAAGAGGGCTTGCCATTTAATTCTAGATCAATGTATAGACAATTTCCAGGATGCAATGAATGATATAAAGATTTTAACAATACGTAAAAGAATATTTCTTAGAAAGGACAAATTAATGTATAAAGTGTCCAGCAAAGCCATTCTTGTCTATCTAAGAAATATCTTTCACCAAAGAGATGCTGGTGGTACTCCAAATTTAAGATCCATAAGAAGTAAAAATTACATTATAACAAGGCCAAAGAAGGAATTGTTTTAAAAAAAGTTTTCAATATACTGGTCCACTGGTATGGAACAACATTCCCAGTGGCATAAGGCAGGCTCCGTGCATTTCTTCTTTCCGTAATCAATGTCTCAAATGGATGAAATCATTAGACAATTGAACAGTTCTAGTAAAATAAATACCGCCTGCGTTTCTGTTGTTGTTGTTGTTGTTGTTGTAGGGTTTAACGCCATCTTTCAGCACAAGAGAGGCTATACATGGCGGCCGGTATCATTGGTAGAGGAAGAACCCGGGAAAACCCCGGAAAGAACCACCGACCCACGAGAAGCATCTGACAAGCTTTCTCACGTACCCATATTGACCGAGCCCGAGACTCGAACCTACGTAGACAGAGGTGAGATGGCAGTGATCCGTAACGGTGCGCTTCAGACCACTCGGCCACTCAAGGCCCCCCTGCTTTTCTGTAGTTTTGCATCATTTTCACAGTTGAAGTTTTCAATGCAGGATGATATTTTATATTTTATATATGTTTATGTGTTCACAGATGCCTGTGCATATGTTCCAGGCTTGATACTTAGATTTTTTAAATCACTTAATTATTTAGTGTCAAGCCAGATTCTTCATATCATGTTGTATATACTGTATATATTGGACATAACATATAGAAGGCCTCAAGGTAGATTAGTTCTGTAACTAACTGAGTTACCTTCTCTAAATAAAGTCGTTATTATTATTGTTATGATTGTTGTTGTTATTATTATTATTATTATAGCCAGTCTGCATACCTCTATCTGGATATTTTCCTACCTCCCTCTTTTGTTGAATATTATGTTGAAATCTGTCCAGGGGTAATTTTTCAACGTTGGAAACTAACCTCCGGGTCATGTTTCAACGTTGAAAACTGTCCTGAGGTCATTTTTTCACATTTAATATTTTCCCGGAGGTCATACTTGTGAAGTTGAAATTGATGCAGCATAAAGCATTTTTCCACGCAAACTCAGGTTAATTCGTCCTTGTATTTTACAGGTGGAAAAAGATCCGACAGCGATATTATTGGATAGGTTAATTTAGTGACGTTAAGGAATATATGAATTGATGTGACCAATGACAGGGAAAGGCGTCTTTTCAAAACGCCAAGAAGCTCCTTAAACCAATACCAGTTTCACTGACAGCATTTCATCGAATTGGAATGGATATCGTTGGACCGTCAAAAGAGACTGAAGGACGTAATTGCAATCTTGATACTTCTTATTATATCAAAGAAGGTTAACGAAAATACACTTTCATTTTAAAGGAGAGAAAATGGTGGAGCTCGTATAATCATGCGATCTTAATTAATTGTAAATTCAAAAATTTATTCAAGCAAATTAAATCAGTCTGGTGTCGTTCAATATAAACTTTCAGTTCACATACTGATCACGTCCACACATCACATTTCTTGGTTTGTTTTTGGATCGCTGACGACTTCTTGTAATGCATACAGGCTATCATTTCATATAATATGTACCGTTCAAATAAACTTATTGTGTACACTGTATTGTGTATGCCCTTGCATTCGAAGAATAGGATTCATACTGTTTTGACCCTTGTGCCCTTTTTCAACTTAGTTTCCGCTCATTTCAAAAGGAATTAATGGTTGCACTGTTTAGTTCGGGGGGGGGGGGGGTAAATGTGTCACAAACAAGTCATAATCTAACAATTTTATAAGGGACCCTATCTTAACTTATACGCGGGTGCGCTTGAGGAACTAAAATAATTTCACGTGATATTTACTGATAAATCGATCAGAGTTTATGTTCAATAGAATTGTGAACCTAACAGACAATTTCTTAAAGCACTTGTTTAAGCAGAAAGTGAAACACTTTAACACCAATAGTCTCAATTTCGTAATACACTTAATCCAAATGAAACGTTACGCAAAAAGGGACCTGCAAAATGTCATTCCTGCAGTTGTTTGCAGAAAACTCAAGGAATGCAAATAACTTCAGTATATCTTTTCCATTACAAGAATTAATAAAAATACATTTAGTATCGTGACATTTTAAGCATATCAAAGTCATTATAATATATCAAGTACTAAATGGAAATGAAAGTTTGATTCACGTTCCGATACTTTTAATCTTTGATCTCAGTTAGATTTAATAGGTCGGTGCAGTTAGGTTTTAGAATCAAACGGAAATCTTTTATTAAGAATAGACTTACTTTCGTTTGAAAGGGTTCATCTTTGCTTGAAAATCAACAGGCTATATATTTATAATTATTCATTAAATTATTATACAAAAAAGATTTATAGCTAAATTAATGAAATCGACACGCTCTAAGAATAGTAGCTCATTATGAAATAAACATGTTCTTTCACAGCCTAAGTGTGTTGCCTATGATAGCCTTATAAGGGTCTCGGATACAAAGCGTATTTTCAATAGTTAGGCCTAATAGAGGCCTAATTGATTGACGAATATCATATTTCAAACAAATTATACAAAATGTACAAAATACGTGTAATCACTATAGTCCTAACTTACCACTTTAAGAGACGTTATGCTACATGGACACTATGATGGATTATTTAATTAATTAGATACGTAATTTTAAAGTAAAATCAAATTAAGCAAATTAGTGTCACTTTTCAACGTGCTGTCAGTAGTGAACCTATCTGGGGTCTATTGTACAATGGGTTTCTCTGAAAGGGGCAAGTTTCAATAAATAAAGAAGAGCTACGTGAAGATGGTACTTCGTTTACCGCACAATTACAGCTATTTAGAAATCTCACAAATATGTTAAAGAGCAACCCAGAAGTTTTTTTGAAATATATCTATCACAGTCAAAACTTATTGCTATTCATTGTTGCTTTTTCTTTCTTCATGTGTTTGTATATCAACTGTATCTGACTGTTATATGTCATCCACACGGCAAATACAAACTCTTTTGCTAGGAATTTATTTCTTGCTTGTCTGTGTATGTATGGATAGATTGTTCCGTTACCCGTTCTTTAAATACAGCATATTTTATTTCTGTTTACCCCATTTAATTTGGGCCAAAGTAACTTATATTTGTGAAAGAAACTGGAATAATTGTAGTAAAGCTGTTTTAAATGATTATAATAAAATGATATGATTTGAGTTAGATTAATTATTTTACCTGGCTCATAAGACTCATACTCTGAACGAGGCGGGCTGAGACTTGGCGAGAAGTTCTACACGGATCATCTCCAAGTACACGCGTGAGATGTCACTATGAAACTGAAAGATCAATACTGTCAAAAACCGAATGTTTATTAATGGAATGAAGAAGACGAAGAAAAGAATAAGAAGAAGAAGAAGATGATGATGATGATGATGATAATGATGAGGAAAGCATAAATAGTTTTATAAAATTAAAGGAATACATCACCATCATCATCATCATCATCATCATCATCATCATCAATCCCCTAACCCAAGAGGTCGTTGGGACACCACTGTCGACTTTACAACCAATTGTCTCCATCTTTCCCTGTTCTCTACTACCCTTTGGGAATCTCCAAATCCCATGCCTGTCCACGCCTTCAGTTTGCGCTTTTTGACAGTGGTCAAGAGGTCTTCATAGGATCGTTGGATCTTGTTGTGGACTTCTTCGTTGGTTACATGGTCAATGTATGAGATGTCCAAGATCTTGCGGTAGCATCTCATTTCGAAGGTTTGAATCCTTCTTTGTAGATCTGATGTGAGTGTCCATGTTTCACAAGCATACAGAAAGATGGATATGACAATCGAGAGCATCAGCCTTATTTTGGAACCAAAAGCAATCATATATATCATAAGCAATCATATGTATAAATTACTTAAAGGGATGCAACTTTTTTTAAATCAAGAACTTTAAATTTGTCATTAAATGGAATCTAAAGAATATACATGCATTATCGAGTTTCAATTTTGTTTTCTTTGGTCTTTTGTCGACTTAGAAAGCATTTATTTCATTTTCTATTTCTTTAGTTTTTCTTTATTTGCCAGTAAGATTAATGTTTTAGGTCACATGGAACTTTGTGTTTTTAATTGCTAAACTTCAACAGTTTTCCAAAGCACTTCATGCTAAATGAGAACTGTTCCAATAAAGGAATTATTTTTTCTGCAAATAACATGAAGAAGGGGGTAAAACATTTTCTTGTTCGAAGAGCAGTATTTAAAGTTACAATATTCACCTGATAAATGTAAAGAACAATGTGTCTGTCCTTGTTTTCTCGCTCTTTGAGGTTTGATATTTTGGTGTTTTAACTTTTTAATTCCGTCCTGCAACCCTTGTGAAAACTCATTTTAACCACCATCATTCCGCTTCTCCCGGTATGTGTCCAACTATTTCAAATGTTAATTAAAAAATGATAATTTCAGAAAAAAGAACAAGTTATTCCAGTATTTTGTAGTAATTATATTGCATTTATAAATTACTTAAGTGGACTTGTCAAACTGTTTCCATTTGACTAAAAATGAAAGAGGACATATACTGAGCATTTTTTGTTAGCATTTGCAAAACTTAGAGAGAAAGTGAATGTCAGTAGATATAAATAAGATAGGAAGCAGTTGTTGATACACGTAACTAGTACAGTTCTAAACGTTTGAGTACAGATGTGATGAAAAGGTGGTACGCGATATCAATCGTGAAAACTGTATATCGTAGTTAGCGATGTCGTTATAAACGGGGATAGGGGTGGGGTGGTGTTTTAAATTTAAATTTTGACAAAGAATATATTAAGCAGCTTTGGTGGCACAACTTAGAATGATTTGCCACTATTGATTTCTGTATAAGCTTTAACTATACGGGTCAAAGCGGGGAACCAAACTGTGCTCGACTCGATTCATCTGAGTCTCTTAGATGGTTGATCACTTTAGTGTGGAGAAGCATGCTCATCCTCGTAATCGTGACAACGTATACAGTAACAACGAACAGTGCAAGCTTCTAAGAAACATGTACTAACAACCGCCACCACCCCATCCTTCCGGTCAGTTTTGAAACCCTCCTATGTACACTTAATGATAAGCATTGGAATTGGAAGAACTATACCATCGGGGTAATATAATACCAAAGCTTCCTTAGTAGTATGATTGTGAGAGTTTGGATTTTGTTGCTGATCGGAGCCTATGTACGAATGTTACCAAGAGGTGCCCAAGCCAGGATAAAATCATGTAGAGTAGAAGACTTCAATCTAGATCAGTACTATGAGGCGCCCATGCTAGAGTAAAATCAAGTGGAGTTAAAGACTTCATCTTAGATCAGTAACCATACAAAACTGTTGCTATCATACTACTTGTAACATAAGCTCCGTTAACGTCACAAATACAGGCACTAGTACTACACGAGTATGACAAGACTATGATGCGAGTATTACACAGATACAGACAAAAGGCTCACATGGTAAGCAAATCGACTCGGCAGAACATAATTGGTGCACCTACCGGTTTGTGAGTTGCCTTTTCCAGTAAGTTTTTCCTCGATTTCTTGCTTAACATCGCCTAGCACTCCTGTCAGCTGTTTGCCTTCCTTTTTTTCCATCGGTGTTCCATAAAATACTCTAAGATTTTTGTAGTAAAGAGTCTGGTAACCGCCGAAATAAGTGCACCGTGATAGGAGTTTTTGTTACGGTCTTGTAATAAACCTAGTGTAGGTGCTCTTCGTATTTACGTTACCGTTTAGAGCTTTCTTAGATTTTAATGATTAGTTGTTTGATTATGGGAAGTCTGTGTTGGGGACATATTTCTCAGCCCGAACAATTAGTCAATTTCTAGGAACAGACATTATAACGTACAGCATTCATGAGACTTTATGATAGCATGGATTAGATTCGTAAGATGGATCTCCCTATAGGGAATTCTCTGGATATTTTTAGGTATACGTGTTTAGTAGGGTAAGATGGAGTCAGAGCAGGGTAAAATGTCCCCGGTTTGGCATGGATCAAAGTAGGTCCTATCTTACGAGGTGTTGTTTGACTGTGCCTTTCATTGTAAACTATTAATGACAAGGACTGATTTTTACCATGAAATAATTGGGAAGGAGTCATGTCTGTATTTTGAGATGCCCATCATTTTGGTTGTGAAAGTAGTGTGGTTGAAGTGTACATGTAGGGCAAATGTGAAATGCAGTTCAAAGCTGTGTTTTCCTTGGCTCGGGGATGGAACCAGAAGTACTAATATTTAGCTAAGAAAGGATTATTGGTGAATTATGCAAATGTGAAACAAGAAGAAGCCTTGCAAATGTGAAGTTATAGTTTCGTTATATGAGGTCATTGGTTCATTAGAAAAAAAAATTGCTTGTAGTCTTTGCGCGTTTAAAAATCTTCCAGTTGACAACGACTGTTATTTTGAGATCTTGGAAAGAAGGGAAAACAAGGGACTTCAGGCCAGACTCACGAGATGTTTGATTTGCTCACTAGAGAGACCACTTGCGTGTAACAGTATCAAAATATTTTCGTCCTTTTCTCTCATGATTTTATCCAGCTCCGATATTTTGTCTTCCACAATAATAAATCCCTCAATTATTATTTGGAGATTATCATAGATGGTCTTCAGCTCTCTCTTGTCGATTTCAGATCATTTTATTGTCTTAATACAAATATAGATTGTAGATAATTCTGGCTGATACCAGTGCGTTTACAGATGGACAATATTAGAGAATATTCCTTATCTGATACAATCTGAATGAACTGATTCCATATATTTCTTGGACATTTTTTGCAGGAATGGAACCATGCAGAATTTTATTTCCGCAATAATTTGCGGCAGAAAGACTTCTTGTTTTCTTAGCATTTCTACACTTTTATATTTTACAAAGGGAAGCGCACGTTATACCAGATGACTTTATCGGTGTGCGTGAAGTCGTTGGTTTTCCGTTTCTGCCAATACAGAGTCGAATTCAACCATGTCAATCGTTTTATCTTCGATGGCCATGGAGTACAGCTTTGTAATTGTGCTGAAACTGTTTTGTGAAGCCGTAAGAAGTTCTGTATAGACACGTATTCACAAATACAGCCAAAGCAGGATTATTTTACCAGCGCCACCAGTCCCAGATTACTATTGATATTACTCCTGCAACAATTTCGATTAGTATGCCTATAAAATTTGCTGTGGTTGCGATTCTATTACACCCAGATCAACAATGGTTGCTGATGCAATTCCTCAAATAGAAACCACGACCATTATCGAGGTTTTCTTGGTGGTTTCATCTCGCAGCTGTTGTTCCGCTTTAATTATATTTTTAAATCTTTAATTCTACCTTAGTACTTCCATTACTAATGTGATTTCAAGGTACAATTACTCGACAGGCTAGCCTTATTTAGTTGGAACATGCACACTTCTAACCAACTGCCCTTTCGTACTGGTACAACTGTTATACAATCATAGAAATATATACTTGAGGAATATTGAAGTCTCCTGTGATTGTGTGTTCTTCAGGCCTGGCATTATGTTCATGTAAAAGCATACTATGTTTCTCGAGCTCAGACAACTTAAGTTGTTTTCCATGTAAAGTAAATACAGTAGACCACGTATAAAATGACTGGAGAACATCACTTAGAGCTTCTGCTGAAATCTTATCATTAAACAAAGAGACAAAACCAGATGAAAAATATACCACAAACGCAAACACTTAGCAGTGAATTAAAGTTCAACAATAATTGTATTAAAAATCCAACAGAACCAGTAAAAAAACAAAAGGCGGAGGAAAATAATTTTAATGATATCAAAATATGGAGATAACAAGTTAATACTAAATTATGAGCTATTGAACACGGTGGTACTGAAAGAGCAAAGAAAATCTCAAAGTTATATAAACATAATGAAGAGAAAAGGACAAAAAGATGCCAGATGCACAGAAATAGTTCCCTCAGAGAATTCGGAACTTTAGTTAGTGCTGTACAGGTCTTTCAAACAATAGTTCAAAGAGCAGATTTGATTCTACAAGAAATAGCTTACGGCTTTGCGCCTACATGAAATAAGTATCTGTTCTATTTATCTGATCATAATGGATCTCACCATTACAGAAGTGGACGCGACAAAATAGGATGGAAGAGTACCAAAGAAAAACTCCAGAATTCAATGAAAGCAGAACAAATAAACTTGGCTTTAGAGGAAAGATAGTGGGAAGAAGATTGGGTGAAACAAAACTTGAACAGTTTGTACGAAACTTTTTCTCCTCACTCATCCAGACAAGGTACTGATGACAGGCACGATTTAAAAGATACTGGTGATGAAGCGAAGCAGCAGCAACAAGATCTACAAATAGTTTTACTAACCTTCGGTTAGCCAAGTAGAATACGAATATATTTTAAATTGTAATGGGTGTTAGTGCGTATGCTGACTACATGTTTATATTAAAGCATGCACAGAAGGTTACGACGTTTTTGTAGGTAACGGTTCCCATTATAACACAATAAAAGTCAAATTTAGTAAAATACGGTTAATGCACAACTCCTAATAAGCATAAAAAGATTCTGCATGAAGTTTAATTTTCTCAACCATGCGACAGAGAAATCTAGCTGTTTTGCTAACCTTACTTTCTTATCTCATCTAGTTATCACAGTCTGGTCGTCTCAGTCATGGTGTCCACGCACTAGGAACAACATTTAAAAGAAGAAAACGATGTGGTCTTCTGCTGTGCCTGACTGAGTTGTTATAAAATCCAACAACAACAACAAATATATAACCAAAAGAAATTCACTCATAGAGTAACTTAATGTCTCTCCGACTTTGATAACACACCATATACAACAATTTTGAGACACACCCACACACACAAACAGAAGTCGAGCTATTTGAGAGAGCTTCAGACACACAGGCTATACACATCACTGGCTATACAAATCCAAACTCTTTCAAGAGCTACTGCAAAGCCGGCAAGAACCAGAAATGTGTAATATCAAACTAGTTTCTTCTAACGTTGTCAAACAACCACAATACGCCTCAGTTGAAATTAAACATAATACTGCAATTGCAAATGAAAACTCCTGCATTACCAACCAGAGTTGTTCATTCATCAGTGCACATGCTTTTACATAAGAAGATTCCCATGTAGCGTATCACTGCACTAATGAAAGCAACAATTGCCATATTTCAAAGACAGAAAATATAAATTTTCATGAAAGTCGTGAATTAGAAATTTCCTCAGTCAGTATACACTTCGTTACAACTGTACTCAGTAGGCCTATTGTACTCCACAATCTCGTACCCGCTGCCTACCATAAAATGTTTTCCAAACAGTAACTGATGAAATTAAAATTTAACCGTATAAAGGATATTAATTACTTATTGTTAATTTCATATGACATCCATAGATTAAATGTGATAATGCAGCAATAATACAAATTGTTTTGATGTTTCTATTTTCTCATGCGAAGAACTTGTGTACTTAGGGCCGACAGGTCACCCCTTTGCCCTCATTAACATATTTGTATTTATGTAAACTATAGCACGTTCCTTCAAGCCGCTCGTTGTGCAATACTTCCTACACATGACAATAACAACTCTTTTTTTATATTTTTCTTTTCTAAGAGTGGCATATATAGCTAGATTATACTTAAATAATGATTCATATATTCATTAAGGAGTATAAAACCTGATGACCTTAATATAAAATGAGAGGCAATGTGTGTGTGTGTGTGTGTGTGTGTGTGTGTGTGTGTGTGTGTGTGTGTGTGAAGGAAATCTCAGTCGTGGGGTTACATTTCTTGTATACTCACGAGGTTAATGTAACCCTGGATTGGACTTTCCTTGTCTCGGTCCAAACCGCAACATATATTCTATTAAACTCAACCCAATACTTCATTGTATTATACACGCCCTGACATCCGAACAAAAACCTTGCAAGTTTGTTTACCATGTATCATGAATGTACCTGGCGTCAACAATGCAGTGGTAAACAATCCGAGTAGAATGCTTATGAAAGACAGCACCATACCATACATAAGCGACGATTTTTTAAAGGTAAGTGACTGCAAGATTTTCATGACATACAAAGATTTGTGGTTAAGTATTTCGTTTAGAACAAACAGTATGGTGCAATTCATCATGAGTGAAAACATGAGCAAGTTGAGATTGGGATCAACGAATGCGGTGTACAGTTATTGGAATATGGAAAGAAGTTTCGAATGCCAGTTGACTTCTAAATATTAAAAGACCATTGTTTCCTATATACCATTACACTTGCAAAGGCAACAGAAATAGAAGGAGGAAATCATGACAAAGAACTGAACAACATTTGTTTTTAGTACGAGACTATTACCGCTGAATAAGTTACGTAATCGTACAAAATACCGACAAGTAATGACAAATATAGAAGTGGCTTTCTTTCATAGCTATATCACTAGAGAGAAACAATACAACTTTAAAGAACATGACGCTTGGTTCTTGATGCCCAGAAAATGTATAGTTATTTTTCGTGTGATGATCAGATTAATGTTCGAAACAAATGGTGAAGTCAAGTATCTTTCAGCCGAAAGAGCGGAGAAAAATTGTAGCAATAAACAATAGCGCAGCGGAACTCAGTTTGAAATAACAACGAAACCTTTACTTACGAAAGCCTCATACCATGATAATTTGTGGAGTGACTAATTCATTCGGGCAAAACATCGATTGCACTAAATCTGAAAGAGGCTGAACAGAAAGATTTATATTATTATCAGCTCTCCAACATTTTGTGGAACATGATGTACGATAGAAAGTGATTATTTAAAGATCAAAAATGTGATCATGATAGATCCAGAAACGCAAATAAGATCAGTGGTTAGAGCTATGATATTTGCGAACATACAAATACTTTGGTTTTAAGTGATGGTTGTGGCAACATTGATAATATTTTGGAATATATGTCGTAGTTCAAAAGAACACCCTTTTAGTCAAGAGTTTCGAGGAAATACATTTTTGGTCGTCTTCTCTAGTGACAACTAATTAGGTAATAAAAACTTCTTCCCTTTAAAATTATCTCATCACATATAATGTATACGGAGAGATTTCCAGATACTTTATTAGAAAGCTGTGATGAAGTGAATATAAATTGAATTAATACCTTTCCAGACCCAGAGATGCGGATTGAAATTTTTAATAACTGTCGAATTATTTGTAACTTTTTGGGTAAATATTTCCCGCGTTTTATTTTCGACTTCCAACATCAATTTTTTTTTTTTATTATCTGGCGCTTGGACAATGAAAAGCCTAGCATTTTCTGGAAGAAAATTATACGTCAACTTGCTATTTTGCAGAATTATGGCTGTAAGCTCATTTACTGCCAATAGCGGGTCATTGGGTTGCTACCATTAAAAACATTGTGGTGTCGCCATTTTTAAGTTTGGTTCTAATAAAGTTTTTTAATTATTAAAGGCATATCGAACTTGTTAGATCTACCATGCTGTGAATGTGAGTGGAAATTAGAACATCATTAACACCATCTGAGATCTCGAGTTAAGCTTCGCAATTCTAATAGAAAATTATTTATCTACAATTTTTAGGATACATGACCTAATTTTTAAGACTCTTCACAGGAAATTGGTTGTGCTGGAGCAAAGCAAATAATTTGCACAGAGCCTCATGTGTTAGGGAGAAAATTATAGCTCTGCTTTTTAATGTGCACATTTTTCATCCGTACGTTGAGGCGGTAACTATATTCGATCATAGGTTAGCACACTTGAATGCTGAGTCATTTCACGATGTCAAAACTTTGTTATGGTAAAGTTTCATAATAATAAAGATGTGTCGGACTTGTTTGGTTCTTCGAAATGGGCTGTGGGGTGGAGTGATTAGAAATTATAATAATTTTCATTCTCCTTGAAAAACTTTGCATTTCTAATAGAAATTTGAATTTTCTAATTTTATTTCGGCCACTTATACTAGATTTTTTTAAAATCTGGAATGTGGCTAATGAATTTACGCAAAGTCTCGCATTTTCTGGGAGAAAATTATAGCCTGCTTACTACTTTGCAGGTTTTTGTTCCATGAACTTAGGCACTGATCATAGTGGACGATTAGCACACTTAACTGTTAAGTTACGTCGTCAGTTTCAAATCTGGCTGTGATAAGTTTATTATTAAAATAAAGAATCTTGGAACTTGATTAGATCAACAAAGCTGTATGACGGTAGTAGTATAGTGGGATACCCTACGGACAATGGGAATTAGCATTACGGGACCCTGTTTTGTACCCTACGGACAAGATTTCTACGGACAAAATATCACCCTGGGACACTCTACGACAATGGGAATTTTGTATAGCGACACCCTGGGACTGTCTACGGACAATGGGAATTTTGTATAGCGACTAACACACCCTGGGACTGTCTACGGACAATGGGAATTTTGTATAGGGACAAGACGAATGGCGCAGGTAGGGTGACGTCACGGTACTGGACACTTGCAACAATGTAGCAAGGACCGTGACGTCATGCCACCTGTGTCATTTCTATACAAAGTGTGATGCATTCACGTTCGTGTCAGTGAATAGTAAAGTATGTTTTAAATTTTTAAGGCAAGAAAGAATAAATCTTTTCGAGGCAGTGGAGTGGCCCTGAAAAGGGCCGTTGTTTGTTATGTTAACACCATTCCGTTAACATAGAGGGCATCTCACTGATCTTCTCTTTCTTAAACTCTTAAACTTCGTCTAACTTCTGGACCGTAGATGAGGACTCGCTTCAGACAGCCTTGTCTTTCAACATAGGTCCTTCTTTTCCAAACGCTTGTTTCGGTGATCCTAACGATTCTCCATGATGATCTCACATACATAGGTAAGTCCGTACGGAACAGCATCGACGATACGAGGGTAGACGATTCAGCGTTGGTCCACATCTTTGTGACGAGAACATATGAAGGGAATGAAGTGAACCGCGTTTATTTATAGTGGAAGAGCGGATCGAAACGGATTGAAATTGTTCACCAATCCCAACACGCGTTACAAAGTTCAGTCACTTCGCGGAGTCTGTCTTCCAATCCAAAGAGAGTTACCTGTGACGTCACATTTCCTATATAGGTGCGCTAGCGTCTGTGGGCAGTGAATCGATGCGACATTGTTTTGTGAAACATGACTGAAACTAAGAAGACGATGAATTGGGGTGCACCGGCTTTGGAGCCGAAAAGCGATGGCATAGCAGTGGCTACCAAAGTTAACACAGCGCTACTTCCAGAAGAGGTTGATTTCAACTGGGATTTAGTAGATTTTTTTCTCTTCTTCACAAGAATTTGTTCCGGTACCAGTACCTTAGCCACTTTCTCCTTCTTAACCACACGTCGAGGATTTTAAGCAAAGACAGAAAGAAGAATTGGAGAAATTTTTGCAGCAGCAGAAAGAGGCAGAACAAGCATTTCTCCTTGAACAGCAACAGCGAGAAGAAGAGGCAAGAAGGAAACGACAGGAAGAAGAAGCAGTAGAGAAGAAACAAAGTCTAGGAGAGAAGGAGAACAGTGAACCTGAAACAAATGTATCAGACTTCTTTATTACAAACCAAGAGAAAAAGACCTTCCCAAGCCAAACAGTCCAACACTGTTACTACACCAGAGATTTCTACCAAATCATTAAAAGGAGCAAGTCCACAAATAGGCCTTGGCCGTGGCAAAGGCTTAAGGCAGTTAAAGCGGATTGCTTCTCGTTCCTGAGTTTGTTCTAAGAAAAAAAACAAACACCCAATGGTCCTTTTCAGGGCCACTCACTTCTTTCGAAAAGAGATAATATTCATTTTGCCAAAATCAATTAAAACTCAAAAATCCCTTGTTTAACCCTATGATATACGTGTTGTGAGTGCGTGAGTGTAGACCCTTATTATTCTAAACAATCAAAACCAGGAGACACTTACATTTTTTCAGTCAGGTCTATTCTGGTACAAATATTTACAATTCAATGTCATAACACAACATAACAAAACACTTTTAAAAAGTTCACAGACTTCTGTGTCTTTTTTCTTCTTTCACTCTCTCTCTGTTTTCTGATTTTTTTCACTTTCACAAGTTTTTCCTCCTCTTCTTCCTCAATTTTTTCTCGTCTTCGTTTCCTCTCTTTCTGAACGTGTCGAGGTTCTTCCTTTGCCGAGGGCACCTCTTCTTCTTCTTCCTCCTCCTGCTCCTGTTGTTTCTTTGGGCAATCTGAAGACCAATGTCCTTTCTCTTGACAATGATAATAAGTATCTTGACGTTTGTCTCTTCTGACACTGGTCTTGCTTTTTTGACGGTCTGGACATTCTGTAGCCCAATGCCCTTTCTTCTGACAGATATAGCAAGTATCTTGACTTTTATCTCGAAAGGAGGGAGAGTAGTCCTTCGGCTTGTCTGAAGAAAACTTTCGTATGACACCTCGCAATGCTCTAATCAGAAGTTCAATCTGTGTGGGTTCTTCCATCGTGCTGGTCAGCTTCAGAGTGAAATGGATACTGAGAGGGAAGGCACCAGCCCTTTATATATGCACTAAGCCTGACATGGATATATAGGGGTCTATGGCGTTTCAAATATTGTTTGACTTTTGCAGTCAAGATGAAACGATCGCATCATTTCGTAAAAAAAGGAGAAGAAAGTAAGAGGCAGAAACATGATTTATCGCTTCACACAGTAGCTGAAGTCTCGGCTCAAATTCATGCCAGCGATTTTAAAGATGAGATGAGTGAGCCAGAATCTAGGCCCCGAGAATCTACACCCAGTCAAAATCCATCACCACCAGTAAATCCTGAAAAGTACTACCACATTCGAGAGACTGATAAACGCTCCTCTAGAAAATTTAGAACTACAGCCTACACGTACGCAGTGAAGTTTATAGATTTCAAGTCCGACGTACCGTTGGAGAAAGCAGAAGGGTTCATCACCGATATGTGGGATTCTTTGTTAACCACACTGAAACGGCAATGTGAAGCTAAAGAAGACGATCGCTTGAGACTTTCCATTCATCACGACAGTTTGAAGTCCCCCGCTTGGATCGAGTTTAGCAGTCCAGCAGAATTGACACCTTCCAAAGTCATCGACAAGATTCAACACGTGCAACAATCCAACGACAAGTTTCACATCACCGATGGAAAAGCGACACTGTTCATGACCCACGTTTCTCTTCCCCAAGGGACCGGACGCAAAAAAGTGTTATTGGTGGACGATCTTCGCATCACCAAAACGAGCCTCGTCCGAATTAACAACCCTCAAGACAAGATGTGTTTAGCCCGTGCCATCGTGGTGAGATAACGTATGCCGACAAGAACGACACGGCAGAATAGAAAAGAGCCTGGCAAACTATTCAAAAATTTAGCCGAGCCAAACAACGAACAGAAGCAAAACTCCTGTTACAGCAAGCTGGCCTTTCCAAAGACACACCCTGTGGCATTCCTGAAATGCAAAAATTGCAAGACGTCTTGGCTCCACGCTACACCTTGAAAGTGCACCCTCAAGAAGTGCGCGGACCTCTGTTGTTTCGAGGCAAACATTTCAAAGATGGAAAATACATTCACGTCTATCATCACGATGAACATTTCGATGCCATTACCAGTATCACTGCATTCCTAGGATACGGTTATTACTGTGAGAAATGTGACTATGGCTATAACAATCGTGAGCAACACAAGCATTGCGGATCGAAATGTGAGGGATGTTTAGCCTCTAAGCCCTGTCTGGACCAAGGACAAGAACAAGTGCATTGCTCTGCTCGTCAGCGCACGTTTGTCAGTCCAACTTGTTACCAACAACATTTAAAGACCCAAGGTTCACAGCCAAAAAAGTGCTTGTCAGCTCCTGAGATTGTGCCCTACTTGTGGACAAGGCATACGTACCAATAATGCCAAGGCGCACGTCTGTTCAGGAAAGAAGCGATGTCACATTTGTCGCCAAGTCGTGGACTTGGAACACCAATGCTACATTAAAAAATACCAATACAAACATGAAGAAGAAGAAGATAATGACCAGAAGAAAGGCCATTTCATCTTTTTCGATTTCGAATGCATGCAAGAAACTGGCATTCACATTCCTAATTTCTGCGTGGCTCACCGAGCGTGTGAGAAGTGCATCCAAGAGCCTATCTTTACTCATTGCCCTCACTGCAGCAAGATTCCTGGAGGACGTGAAAAAATCTTTCGGGGACCAAACACGCTGACCGATTTTGCCCAATGGATCTTAGACCCTATCGACGAGACGTGGAGCCAAGAAGACATCGAACGTTATGGAGATTGTCATCGCTATGCCACGGTGATGGCTCACAATTTCGGGATACGATGGACAATTTCTCCTCAGAAACTATACGGAAACAAAGTACCGAAAGTCCTAAAGTCATTTTGAACGGAGCCAAAATCATGTCCATGCAAGTGGGTCAAGTGCAGTTTAAAGATTCGATGAGTTACTTGGCAATGCCTTTGAGTCGCATGTCTAAAACATTTGGAATGACAGAGATAGCCAAAGGCTATTTTCCACACTTTTTCAATACCGAAGCCAATCAATACGCCGTTCTACCTCATTTGCCTGAGGCTCACTACAACGACCCCGACAACATGCGCACCGAACAACAAGAAGCTTTCTACGCTTGGTACCAGACCAAGGCCTTGGGCCCCTTTGACTTTCAGGAATAAATGTTAAAGTATTGTCGTTTCGACGTGTACATTTTACGGCGTTGCTGTAGAAAATTTCGAGAACTGTTCATGGAGCACGGAGGGATCGATCCTTTGAAAGAAGCTTGCACTATTGCCAAAGCGTGTTCCTTAGTGTACCGTCAACGATTCATGCCCGAAAATACCCTACCTGTCATCAGTCCTCAAGCGACCAATTTTGTCAAACGTCAATACTTGGTCAAAGCCCTACGCTGGTTACATTACTTGTGCGACAAGGAAGAGAAATGGATCCAACATGCTCGCGACGGAGGAGGCGAAAAGACCATCGGAAGGTATTCGGTGGATGGCTGGGACTTAAAAAACCCCAAGATCGTGTACGAGTTTAACGGGTGCCTATTTCACGGATGTCCCATCTGCTACCCTGAACGTAAGACGACAAATCACTTTTTTACAACGAACCATGGAAGACTTGTACCAGGCCACTTGTCAGCGAGGCTTGAAGTTAGAAGAGCAAGGATACCAAGTGGTAGAAATGTGGAAACACGAGTACGATCAGCGATTGAAAACCGATCCCGAGTTTAAGCGCATCGTGGAAAGTTACAAGCTGGTGGACCCACTGAACCCAAGGGATAGTTTGTATGGAGGACGGACGAATGCCATCTGTTTGCTGTACCAAGCCGACGAAGAGAATGCAGAAGAAATCAAATACTTGGACGTGTGTTCTCTGTATCCGTACGTGTGCAAATACCGTCACTTTCCCGCAGGGCATCCGCAATTACTGACGGAACACATCGACCTGGACAACATTCGACAATACGAAGGATTGATCAAATGTAAAGTTTTGCCTCCCACGTACTTGTACCATCCCTTTTTACCTCACCATTGCCAAGGAAAACTGATGTTTCCCTTGTGCCGTACTTGTGCCGAAAGGTTCAACCAAGACCGACCTTGTCAGCACAGCTAGGAAGAACGCACCTTCGCGGGAACATGGGTCAGAGTGGAATTGTTCAAAGCTCTGGACCTGGGATACCAACTGTATGAAGTGTACGAAATTTACCACTTTCCCAAGACAGAAAAATACCACAAGGGCGACGAGACTCAGAAAGGCATTTTCGCAGACTACGTGAATGCCTTTTTGAAACTGAAACAAGAAGCCAGCGGCTATCCTTCCTGCCGCCGCAGTTCCGAAGACCAAAAAAAAATTCAAAGACAAATACTGGAAGCAGGAAGGCATCACTTTAGACCACATCGAGAAAAACGAAGGAGGGCGATCGTTTGCCAAAGTGATGTTAAATTGCTTGTGGGGTAAAATGGCACAACGACCGTGTTTACCCAAGACGGAGAATTTGACAGAACCTTCCCGCTACTTCCAGATGATTCACGACAAAACCAAATACATGAAACACGTGGACGTCGTTCGTGAGGACTTGATTTTAGTCAATTACGAAGAAGAACTGTACTTTGTAGAAGCCGACGAATTTGGAAATGTCATCATTGCGGCTTACGTGACAGCCCATGCTCGCTTAAAATTGTACAAAGCTTTAGAACTGTTAGGAGATCGTGTGCTGTATTTTGACACGGACAGTTGCATTTACATCGATCGTCTGGGTCAACCTCACCCTGACATCGAAGGAGACCGTTTAGGAGCCTGGACAGACGAGCATCCCGACGACAAGATTCTAAGTTTTGCAAGTGGCGGTCCCAAAAAATACCGTGACCCCCAAGGAGAAGTGCACACGGAGTGTAAAGTGAAAGGATTGACTCTCAATTATCGCACCAGTCGACTTTTGAACTTTGGCGTCTTGAAAGAAGCCTTGCAGTCTGGAGAGGATGGAAATTTTAAAGTGACCACCCACGAACCGCATAAGATTGTACGTTTACCCACACACCAAATCGTTAACCGGATCTTGGAAAAAGTCTATGAAATCGTGTACCAGAAGCGAGTACGGCTTCCCAATCACTTCACTTTACCGTACGGACACGGTGGTATGAAAAAAAAAATGGTTCCAAGACGATAGTCACCAACAAGAAGGATGACTTCGACACAGCAAGAATCGATTGAGAAACCCACAGAGAACTTCAAGTTCAAACCATACCATTTTCCTGTTTTCTTGCCTGACTATTGCAGTTGTGCCAGTCGATTGGAAACCTTTCAAAAATGGCCTAGGGAAGGATTACCTACTGCAAATGTTTTAGCTAGAACAGGGTTTGTCTACTTGGGACCTGAGACTGGATTGGGATACGAAGTACAGTGTCTCAGTTGTGGTCTGAAGTTGCATATGGATCGATGTGTCTACAAAGATTCAGCTATTCTGGAACATACTCAATGGTCTCCGCATTGTCCTTACCTTTGTATGACCTTTCCAGCCATCACACTACGGTTCAGGTATGACGGTACCTTAAAGAAGGTAGTACAGATGTTCAAGAAGAAAAAAAGGAAGACTTCCAAAACTGGTCATAAAAAAGGAACGATGTACAAACTCGAGACTTCATTACGACTAGTATAAAAAAAGGACAACGTCCAAGACCGATAGTTTATTGTCACTACAAGCGCCAAGCGAGAAAGATGAATCCTTTCAAACAGCACGTATCAAGCAAGAGCAAACTCGAGTACGATGCTGTGCCTTGTGATGGCAGGGATGCCGTACGCTGTGACCTCAGCGATTCAGTATCACATCATGGAAATTTTGCTACGACTGTACCTACCATGGAAAGTGATGTTGTGCGTGTCAAGCCTGATGGATGCGAAAGCGATGCCACTCATTATCGTACACCTTTTCACTTTACTGGTTTTCATGGTGGATGTCATCATTATGAAACCATGCGGCTACCACCCTACGGATGTCATGTAAAACTGAGCAAACTCCTGCATATTTCACCGTACCCTCATCGAAATGAACATGTGAAAGACGAATATTCGTTCCCTGTGCGTTTGCCTGAATACTGCGACTTTGAAAGTCGGATCCAAACCTTCCGAGAAAAATGGCCAAAATATCTGGGAGGACCTACCCCGGAAGAATTAGCTAGAGCTGGATTTATCTACTTGGGCGAAGGGGATAAAGTCAAGTGCTTCAGTTGCTGTGTGTCACTTCACGAGTGGGAGAAGAAAGATTGAGCTTCCCTGGAACATGCTCGATGGTCACTACCTACCTTTAGTGGGACCTCGTTTTTGAAGTGGGCATACCATGTCGTTTAAGGAACCAGCTGATTGGCTAGGAGTCAAACATTGGACAACCCCTAGACAAGTATTTAAACCCCATGTAGAAAATAATATTCAAAGATTACCAAACGAATTGCAAGAGAAGATATACAAGGACATTTGGCAGGGACTTGACAGAGCCAAATCTCAATTAGTGAATATAGAACTTTTGTGTCGAGAAATTCACAAGAGGAAATTGACAAAAGTCAACAAACAAGTCCGATTTCTCTGGATCAAGGGTGCGTTCTTCCTACTATTTCGTTTTAGACCATTTACATTTCAAGATTTTATTGACATTCTTGACCGTTTCCTGGAATGGCAGTGATCAGAAAATACTCACTACGTTCATTACTTTCGCTCTGGGAGAAGTGTTTGAGGTAAGAAAAAAGAGGTATAAAAACAGACTACTATGCTACCACCTTTATCATTCGTGATACAACAGATTCCGTGGAAGGAAATCAATGACGCTATTCAAACGGTGGAGGATTACGATCGTCTATTACGAGAACTGTGTCGATTGAATTGGGGTCGACGTGTAGTGTATGTTTTAGTGACTTGCTTTCTGGGATTTCGTTTACCAGCCGATTCCTTGTGGACTCTTTACGAACAGTACATACCACTCCAAAAAGTATGAAAGTGGCTCCTTTAAATGCTCACGAGAGGCTCATTCTGCTCAAAGCTTTGCGCATTCATCTTGATACTTCTCAACCTCTACGGGAAAACAAGATTCGTCAACTTTTAGGCACTGAAGATGTGTACGACGACGTGTGTGTAGCTTGTGACTTGCACCCTCACTGGAAAGATGTACGTGACTGGAAAAGTTGGGGGTTTGAGGCATGGACAAAGAAGTGGCACACTATGCCAAAGATGTGTAATCCTAAAAAATTAAAACGTTCAGTGAAAAAAGTAAC
>JAECUM010040167.1:0-10775 GCA_016617855.1 Megalonaias nervosa | reverse complement strand
GGTTCGAACCCCGGCCGAGTCATACCAAAGACTTTAAAAAATGGTACTAACAGCTCCCTCGCTTGACGTTCAGCATTAAGAGGTTATTGTTAGGACTGGTCCGCCTGGTGTCAGGATAATGTGACTGGGTGGGACATCATGCTACATGTCTGCGGCATGATGCCCCAGTGCTAGACATCACTATAAACTGTCACACTGTAGACATCTTAGCGATATGACTGAAAAATTGTTAAAGCTACGTTAAAAATCTAAGTCACACACACACTCACACACATATTCCGTCAATACAACTTGATACTGAAAAACAGTATGAAATTGGACTAATTTCTTGTACATTTTGGCATTCTATGGCTAATGTGAAAACTGGAGAATTTGATTTTACTTTAACTCCAGCTCCAAGACCTACATGGAAATCAGTTAAAATTTCACAGGGAGCCTACAAAGTAACTGATTTAAGTAAGACGATAAGCGAATTAATAACGAAAAATGGAGGAGTTTCAGACAATTTTAACTGGTACCGAATTATAACACATTACGCGCCAGAATAACATTAAAAAATAATTTGATAATAGATTTTTCATCAGCAACAAGCATAACGTCGCTGATTGGATTTACTCACAAGCAATATGGATCAACCACAGAACAAACTATAACGTATGATGGTGATTTGCCAGTAAATATAACCGACGTAAACACAATATTAATAAATTGCTCCATTGCAACTGGATCTTACTCAGCCCAGGGCAGTAAAGGACAAACGATATATAGCTTCTCACCAGATGTTCCACCGGGATTGCTCATGCAAATTAGTCCGCGGCAAGTTATTTATTATCCGTTAAATTTTGAAAATCAAATAACAGCAATAAATATGCAGTTGGCAGATCAATCTGGACGACAGCTGGATCTGAATAACGAGGTTGTTACTTATTATTTACACTTACGCGCACAATCGACTTCGCGATTGACATAGCAAGCTATTGTTTTATGCAACCTCAGATATAATGAAACAAAAAAATTTTACAGAACAAAAATTATTGGTGGATTTTTAGGAAATATATTTACTAAAATTATTGAAAATGTTCCGGGAATCGCGCATAAAGTTGCACCAATTGCACTTGACGCGTCAAAAGCTTTTGCAACTGGAGCTGCATCTGCTGCTGAAACTGCGGTTGGACAAAAAATAACTAATAAAATTACTCAGAAACCAACAGTCAAACAAGTTATATCAGAAATAGCTCCAACAAAAGAAACAACGTGCTATGATAACAAGAACAAAAAAAACTTTTATCACCAAAGGGCGAGCAGATTATACAAAAATTAATATCTAAAGTAACAGCGCCGCAGTGACAATTTTATATAATCTAATAAATAAAAAATATCTGTCAAAAATTGTCTCGATTTAGCAGAAACTTATGACAACGACGACACCGTGACAGAATTTGAGTATATTGAATATCTCGACGAAAATTCTAATGAGCCAAATAAGGCTGGTGTCAGAATATTTAATACAAGAGACGAAGATGTATTTTTATTACCTCACAAGGCAATGTTGGAAGTTCATGGCAAGATTATGACAGTAGCTAATCCACCTGTCGCAATTGCAGCTAACACAGAAGTAGCTCTTATAAATGATGGCTGGTGTTTATTTAAAAGTGCCAGATATCAGCTAGCTAATCAAACTGTCGAAGATATTTCAAGTCACCTGCAAATTACAAGTACAATCTTATTATTATTTCGTTTTCCGACGATTACTCCAGATCGACTGCAACTAATATGATGTGGTTTCAAGATACTGGATGTGGTTTAGCTGAATCGACCGAACTTTTCCCGAAAGGTGCTTTAGCACGCGGCGCTGATGCTGCAACTGTAAGAACTTTTCTTATTGTTAACGCAGCCGCACTAGGTATAGCCGCACCAGATGCAGCCGCTACATTAGTTTCACTTACTGCTGCTTGTAATAATATTGGTATAACACCGCCAGGTGCAGCTGCAACCGGCACTGAAATGTTAAATTTAGTTAACGGGACAATTAGCGTAGAAATGTACGTTACAATGAAGGTTATACTAGGAGGAAAGAACTTGCAGCAGGATCACGTCAGATTACAATGATGCTGCCAGTAAGTACAATATTTGGCATTTTCAGGGACTACAATAAAGTATTTCGTGGAGTTAAACATACATTTATTTTAGATCGAGCAGAACAAAACGACTGCCTATTTCGAGATGGCGGAGCTGATGTATAGTTTATTATCAATAAACTTGCGCTGTGGATGCCACGAATAACACCATCAATCACAAAAGTGTCTGAATTAAATAGTATACTTGACAAACATACAAACAGAATTTATATTCAGCAACATAAAATATATCAAACAGCGGTTTCAAATACTACCGACTACACATGGCGAGTTACAACAGCATCAAGTGAACAACAGCCGAGGCAATTATTTGTTGTATTTCAGCAACAAGCGCGACGAGGTAACCAACAACAAAATAATGCAATATTTGATAATGCCGATGTTAGACGAATATATGCTAGAATAAATTCAAAGCAATATCCAGAACGAGCAATAGAATGTAATTTTACAGATGAAGATAATAAACATTTTACTAGACCTTATATGTATTTACTCGACGCAGTGCAAAAAATATCAAGATGTTGGAGATGGATCTCTGATATCAGTAGAGGAATTTCGTACGCTTTATCAGATATTTTATTTTGATGTTAGTAAGCATAGCGAGCGAGCTGTCGACTCAACAGCTGATGTTGAAATTACCTGGACACTTGGATCAGTTCCAGTAGCACAGTTGTACGTGTACGCGTTAGTGATCAGCGACAAATCTATTACGATTGGAGGTAAAATCACAGTACAAGTTTGAAAAAACTTCAAGTTTAATCTGTAATCTGTATATAATGACAAAATATATTGTAAAAGAAATACATTTGACTGATGGTCAAGTTAAAAAATTAGCAGCTGCTGTTGCAAAACAGAGGCAGGTATCATTAAAAATCAACCCTAACAATGAAGGTGTTTTGGGTACTTTAACAAAATTAATGTTAACCAAAAAACAAGTAAATAAGTATAACCGCGGCAAACCTTTTGTTTTAAATTTAAGTGCCACACAAATAACTGCGATGGCAAAACATGGCGGCTTCTTTGGTCCGGCACTATCTGTAATAGCTAGAACTTTATTACTAAAACTTTTGCCGGTGTTAGGTACATTCGGATTAGCAGCAGCGTCTGGCGCAGTATCTGGCGCAACGAAAAAAGCAGTTGAGGGCAGTGGAATCGTCAGTGGCAATGTTGGCAGTGGTATAAAGAAAATTTTCGTTTAATTTTTTAGTTTAATGTTTAATGTTTCGTATGAATGTCGATGGTAACAAATTTGGGAAAATTACTTGTAATTTTGCAAGTTTAATTTCATGTGGACTGATAAATATAATGCCACGACGAAGAAAAACAACAACGAAAAAAAGACACCGCGACATCGAAGAACAAACAAAGGCGATAGGACCATTGCTGGCGGGAGTAGCAGGAAGTCTACTGCCAAATCTGCTGGGAATAGGACGAGGACTAACATTACCGGGCACGAGACCCCGTTAAGTAACTTTGATATACTTGATAAGCTAAAACAACCAAAATATTTCCACGGAGTTTATTCCAAAGATGAACTTGCGGCAATTCCATTGCCGCCCGCTGGTGGTTCCTGCGTGATAAATATACAAGATTTCAACGACGGATCTGGCACACATTGGGTAGCAGTTTATAAAAACAATTACTTTGATTCATTTGGACTTCCACCGAGCGACGCAATAAAAAAAATATATGTCCAGATATAAAATAATAAATTACTCGTCCAATCAACTTCAACCTATTGGAACATCAGCTTATGGATATTATTGCGTGATATTCATTAAACAGATGCCCGCGATTTTGAAGAACTCTGCCTCTGATTTTTTAAAATTTATTTTACAGGTTGACAAGCATCCTTCTTACGCTAATGATGAGATTGCACACAATTATAAATAATTTTGCCAATTTTATCTAAATTACAAATATATAATGTCAACATATTGTCTCAAATGTAAAACTAAAACAGAAAATATCAATGAAACAACAGAAAAAACAAAGAACAACAGGATGATGCTGAAAAGTCTTTGCGCAATCTGTGGAAAAAGAAAAAGTATGTTTTTGAGGAAATTGTCCGTAGCTGGATGTATTGACGTTGTCAGGGACGTTATTTTAGTAGACGATTGAAAACAAATATTATTATAAATCTGAAAATATATATTGATATGCAAGTGCGATTCTGACAGAGATTTATGTCTCCAGCAAAATAAAATTGTCACATACTGTCAACAATATAACAACAGAGAAATAATAAGAACAGGTATAGATAAAAATCAATTGATTGGCAAATTGCCGAAACCAAAAGGCGTTTGGACATTGCCAGGCCATAAATATACTGGATCTTATAATCCATTAGATAAACAACTATATGAAAACGATAATCCGCTGCCAGGACAAGAACCTTACAATCAAGTTGATGAGATAGCAATGCGCCATGATATCTGTTATCGTGAAATAGAACGTCCTGATAACGTTTGTGTAGAAAACTCAAAATCAGACTGCGATAAAGTAATGTTGGACGAACTTCGTGATATGAAACCTACAAACGGCCTACTTCACAAGCTACGAGAAAGGGTTGACCGAAAGTTGGTGCAGGGTTTAATTGGAGCAAAATATAAATTAGGACTTGGAAAGCCTCGTCTCGGACAATTGTATGATGATCTTGCAGCTGAATTACACAAACCTAAAAACAAAAGTTTCCGCGACGTAAAGTTGTCGCAAATGCCGTTGACGATATCTGGGCGATAGATTTAGTTGACGTGTCAAATCTAGCTGAATTTAACAATAATAAGAGATATCTTTTTAATGTCATAGATGTTTTTAGCAAATATGCTTTTAGTGTGCCAGTTTCAGATAAGACAGGAACGTCAATAACTGATGCGCTAAGACAAATAATAACAACTACAGAAAGAAAACCAAATAGAATCTGGACCGATCACGGAGCAGAATTTTTTAATAAAAAGTTCGAGCAGTTTTTGGAACAAAACAACATCAAAAAATATGTTACAGGAAATGAAGGAAAAAGCGTTGTCGTCGAGCGATTTAATTGCACTCTAAAAGAAAAAATTCGTTTAGTATTTATCAGCTAAAATACAAATAAATATATTGATAATTTGCAGAACACGAAACGTCGAACCACTAAAATATCGCCAGATGACGCAATTAAAAATCCGATAATGGCGAACGAAAACATGTATCGAAGACATAAATTTAAAGTTGGTGATCGAGTTAGAATTTCTCTGACGAAAAAAGACATTTGAAAAAGGATTTACTCCAAACTGGAGCGAAGAAGTATTTGTTGTTGATAAAGTACTTTTAACAATACCTGTAACATACGCGCTGAAGGATTTATTGGGTGAGCCTATAACTGGTAGTTTTTACGAGCAGGAACTTCAGAAAACTTCCCAAGATATATTTGTTATTGAAAAAGTTATTAGAAAGCGCGGCAACAAAAGTTTAGTTAAATGGAGAGGGCACAGCAATAAATTTAATAGCTGGGTACCAACTAAATCTATACAAACTTAGAAAATCTCTAGAGTTTTTCCCAATTTTGTGCAATAATGTTATTATAAATTTGTTCGTACTTTACAAGTACAGATTCACATTTGATAGTTTTACATAACGAAATTAAATATAATTTTCTTGTATTATCAACTTTCATTAAATTAAATATTTTAACAAAAATAAAATCATATTTTATATTTCTTTGATGGCCAGTTATTTTTATATTTAAAAAAGGTTTGATAAGCTGCCAAAATATTTGTTGCTCGGTAACTGTAATATTAAATTTTATTATTTTTTTAGCGATATGATACTTAACATTATATCGTCCAGTTCTCGGCCTGCTGTAATTTTTTCTGTCAGCGACAGCAACCACTTCATCGTCGTCATTGTTGTCGTACAAAATATCATCTTCGCTATAGCTAGAAAATTTGTCGGTGACTTTGTTGTTAGTGATTGGTAAAATTACTTGTAATTTTGTGGCGATACAATCTTCCGAATATATATCAGCAAGTCGCTTCATCAAGTTCATATTATAATATACTTTTATCTAATTATAAATAATAATGGCCAGCGAAACGAAATCTCCAGAAGTAAAATATCATCAGAAAGTTAATATATTAAATTACAGAGAACTAGCTGAAGCAGTTCGAAAATGTCTGTCAGGTTATAGTGCATATTTGGTTAATGTGAATAGAATGCAAGGCGAGTCTGATAAAATTCTCCTAACAACGGCAGAAAAATATAAACTTAATGAAAGTTCATTTTTAACATTAAAATTTGACCGAGATGATATTCTGATGTTTGCACATAACCGTCTTACTAAGACCGAGCTAAGAAACATCATTGATCGTCATATTTGAAACTAAATCTGTCAAAGGTTAACATTGACGTTGCTGTTTTATGTACGCCATCAGCCACATCTTTTACTCGCTGTGGATGAATTTTAAGATGTTTTGCAGCAGAATAAATTGATTTAAATTTCATTTCTTCTTCAGTCTCCAGATTTACTGATATAATTAATCTTTAAGGATTTTTTAAATTGGAACCATCATAACTGGTTCCTCTTCTGGTGTTTTCTTTTTGTGTTACCAAATCTAAATTTTCAATGCGATTGTCTGTTTTAATTTTGTTAATATGATCAATAACTATATTATTTAAAATAGCGCTGTTAAAAATTTCAAACACAAATCTGTGACTGTAATAACAAACTTGATCAGTTTTAGTTCCACGTACCATCACATGTAAATATCCATCTCTATTCAAATTTCCTAATACCTTTTTAGCTTTTTTATATCGAATAATTCCCCGATCGTTAGCCTCATATAGATCAAATACTTTATGAGGTTGAAACTCATTTTGTAATGATAAATTTTCAATATTGTCATCGCTAATCGAGCCATTTACTCTATAGACTCGCTGTCCAGCTGGGATGTCATCACAGAATAAACTGTAAATAAAATCTTTTCTGAACATTTCAGTTATATCTGTATCATCTCCTTTAACTGAAATTATCATACCTGCCGGAGTTGAAACACCAACAGATTTTTTAGATTTTATACAAATAACTGAACTAAGTGCATTTCCTGCGTATAAGTTGTACTTTGGGTGAACATGATAAGTTTCTTGCTCTTCCGCTGTCATTCTGATATATCTCAAAATTTCTGTCATTATACTATAGTGATTTTATATCTCTAATTGATTTTTTACGTAATTTTTAATTAAATATAAAAATGCTATATATAATATAATGTTAAAATTGCGTGATATTGCTAAAAAGAGCATTATCAAAACAGAAAAAATTGCTACCGCATTTTCAGGTTACGACAACAGTTACAAATTTGATGATCAAAATGTTTTAGCAAATTTTAACTCTACAAATTTATCTCATCTTTTACAACCAGTTATAGCACAAGAACTTACAACTCACAAAAGTATCAAGCTAATAGTTCAGTATTATATGATTTTATCAAAATTAAATGCGCTTCAAAAAGATATACTTGATATAATTTTTGAAAATACAAGTTTCGACTGAGAAATTTCAGAACCATATCTAACAGCTAAATCACGAAAAATATTAACTGGAACAAATATTTCCTCTGTCGCAGATGAAATACACCAAGAAATAAATAAAAAATTGGAGGAATTTACTTCATCTGGGTCAGGTTGGAAATTTGAAATGATAAAGGAAGTTTTAATTCATACAGCAAAATATAACATTCTTCGAGGCAGTTCTTACGTTGATCTTCCAAAAAAAATTAAAAACAAAAAATGCTGTATAAATGTCAAAAACAACGACGATCAATGTTTTCGTTGGCCAATTTTCTCTGAGAGACATCCTCAGTGTGACCACAGTGACCGAACTGAAAAGTATTTGCCATACAAAGATGAACTAGATTTTAACGGGATAACTTTTCCAGTGGCAGAAAATCAGATACCAAAGTTTGAAAAACAAAACAATATTTCAGTAAATGTTTTCGGACTAGATGAGCGAGAAAATGTTTACCCAAGATATATTTCAGAGGCTGCTACACAAAAGACAATAAATTTATTATTTTATAAAGGACATTACGTTTGGATAAAAAAAAACTTTAACGGCTTAGTTCGCGGACAGTATAATAAAAATAAAAAGAAGAAATATTTCTGTTACAAATGTCTGCAAGGTTTTTCTAAGAATGAGAAACTACAGGAACATCTTAAATACTGTGTCAACATTCAAAGAATAACTATACCAAGCGAAAAAGAAAAAGTCTAAAAATTTAAAAATTACGATCATAAGCTAAATATACCTTTCGTTACTTATGCGGATTTCGAGTGTTTACTCGTTCCAGTGGCTGGTGCTGAAAATAATCCTAATAAATCAAGTACAAGAAAAATGCAGCAACATGTTCCTTGCGGAGTAGCTTATAAAATAGTTTGTTGCGTCGACGATAAGTTTTCATGTCTGGTTACGTTATATAGATGTAAAGATAATGAATCTGAAAGTCCGGCGGTATGGTTACTAAAAAATCTTATAGATGATGTTAATAAAATTTCTAACAAATTATTTAAGATAGCTCCAATGAAAATAACATCTAAGCAACAACTTGAATTTGATGAAGCAGTTGACTGTCATATTTGCGAAAAATCTTTAGTAGACTCAAACGGAGTCCGTGATAAAGTTCGTGATCACTGTCATCTGACCGGTCAGTATCGTGGGGCAGCTCATAATAATTGTAATTTAAAATTTCATGCACCAAAGTTTATACCTGTCGTTTTACATAACGTTCGCGGCTATGATAATCATATCATTGTAGAAGCTTTTGGCAATGAGGAAATTAAATCTAAACCAAAACTAAATAATAAGATAAAATGTATTCCAAATAATTTTGAAAAATATATGTCAGTTACTCTCGAAAAATTACGTTTTATTGACAGTCTACAATTTACATTAGTATCATTAGAAGATCTTGTAGAAACTGCTGTAAAAGCTGGTAGCAGTTTTAACAATCTGCGAAGTTGCTTTGGTGATAAATTTAATCTACTGACAAGTAAAGGTATCTTTAGTATCTCGACGACTGGAGCAGATTTGATGAAACTTCTCTGCCCGGCAAAGATAAATTTTACTCGCAACTCAAAAATGAAAATATTACAGACGACGAGTACAAATATGCACAAGATATTTGGAATAAATTTAGTTGTCAAACATTTGGTGATTATCATGATTTATATTTGAAAACAGATGTATTACTACTAGCAGATGTTTTTGAAAGTTTTCGTCGAGTAAGCTACAGCAATTATGGACTAGATCCTTATTGGTATTATTCTGCTCCCGGGCTGTCATGGGAAACTCTACTAAAAATAAGCAAAATAGAACTGGATCTCTTAACAGATGTCGATATGTTTAATTTTATTGAAAAAGGTATCAGAGGCGGAATTAGTGTTATAACAAAAAAATATGCAGTAGCTAATAATAAATATCTAAAAAATTATGATAAAAATCTCTCGTCGAGTTATATTATTTATCTAGTTTGTGTGAATTTGTATGGTTGGGCCATGTCAGAGCCAATGCCCTGCGGTGGGTTTCATTGGATATCTCCAGATCAATTTCTTAAAGAAACTGAAAAAGATTTACATAGAAAAATCATTAATGATTTTTCCAATGTCAGTTATTTTGTTGAAGTCGATCTAGATTACCCTTGTTAGTTACATGATCTACACAACGACTACCCATTTTGTGCAGCGTCTATGATGATAGATTACAGTTTACTATCACCCGAGCAACGAGCCATGACAACAGCAAAAACTTTGATTGTTAATAAGTTAGTTCCAAATTTATTAAATAAAAGAAATTATGTGGTACATTACAAAAATTTAAAACAAGCAGTAGATGCTGGACTAATTCTGAGAAAAGTTCATCGTGTGCTAAAATTTAATCAGTCTAGGTGGATGTCAAATTATATTGACTTAAATACCAAACGTCGTGCTGTAGCTAAGACCGACTTTGAGAAAATCTTTTATAAGTTAATGAATAACTCAGTTTTTGGAAAGACAATGGAGAACATTAGAAAGAGAGTAAATCTTGAAATTGTTAATGATATAAATCGCAGAAATAAATTAGTTAACGATGACGGTTTTGTCAGCATGAAAATATTTAATGAAAATCTTGTTGCAATACAACGACGAAAGACAAATTTAAAGTTAAATAAACCGATTTATGTTGGTGCAGCTGTACTTGATATATCAAAGTGGCTAATGTACGACTTTCACTATAATTTCACCAAAAAGCAGTGGCCAGATTCAGAGTTGCTATTTACTGATACAGACTCGCTAGTTTATAATATAAAATGTGAAGATGTCTATGAAGATATTTACAACAATAAAAATTTATTTGATTTATCAGATTATCCGACTAGTAGTGGATTTAATGATAATACGAATAAAAAAGTTATTGATAAAATGAAAGATGAGTTTATGTTTCTGCCGGTGAGAGAGTTTGTTGGACTTCGAAGTAAAATGTATGCCGTAATTCTCGACGATAATAAACTGACAAAGAAAGCGAAAGGTATTCCTCGTGGATACGTCCAAAAATGTATGAAATTTAACGACTGTAACGACATATATATACATATATATATATATATATATATATATATATATATA
>JAECUM010040166.1:0-33616 GCA_016617855.1 Megalonaias nervosa | reverse complement strand
ATTGTTACTTGACAAAGGCTCGTACAAATAATCAAAGGATAGAGTGAAGCCAACAATCTTTGTAATTGTAACAAAATAATTTAATGTCCTGGAAAACAAAGTAAAAATATTTTAAACAACATACAGTTTGTGAATATAATCCAAAAATTAATTCTGGAATTTGAATATAAGTCCTATCACTAAATGATCTGAATGAATCGAAGTTCCAATCCCGAAGAAGTTCCAAGATGGAGGACGATGACATCAGATGAAGTCGTTGTACTGATGTCAACAGTTCATCGTTGAATTACAATTTATAATGTTCCAGTTTAGAATTCCAGAATAAATTTCCACTAAATGTCTTTGTCCAAGAATTTTGATGAAGAAGAGTATTTTCCAGGGTGAATAAATTATTTAAAATAAGAAAAACTCAATTCAAAATGGCAACAACAGGAATACCTTTCAGCCTCAATGTATTATTTATGACTGACAAAATCTCTACAAAATATTTGTTTTAATCCGCGATTTTAACTCACATGATGGCCGACGTGGTCACCCAATCCGAACAACGCAGTAGTGTAACATGTCAATTAGCATGTAGGCTACAATACCTTTAACTTAAGAATAAAATATTCCACACTCGATTTAAAAAAAAAAAAAAAAAAAAAAAAAAAAAAAAAAAACTATTTACAACAGAACCCAGCACATGGGCTGAACATGACCTTGGTGATGACCAATCAATTTCACTCTGTGTTTGCCAATCTCTAAACCAAGGTCAGCTAAAAATAAAGTTAAGCAATACTAAGCTATTAGACCAGAACTGAATTTACTGGGAAAAATGTCAAATCCGGTAAAATAGATTATCATTACAATAAAATCTAATGAAAGAAAATAAATAAAAAAAGAATTTAAAACTAGGAATTTTCTTATATATACGTAACACTTACCCTCATAAAGAAAAAGAAAGATTTAGTTAATAAAGCTTTCTTTTTACCATATGTAAATTATAGATTAGGTAAAACAAAATTAGATAATAAAACTCTTATGAATTATACAAAGTGTACATGAAATAACATTTATATACACGGGAAAGGGCATATGCAATCAAATTGTCTTTTCCTTTGATGTGCCTGATGTCAAGATTATATTCTCGTAAAAACAAACGCCGTCTTAACAATCTTTGATTTTTATCTTTCATCTTGTCGATGAAAGTAAGGGGGTTGTGATCACGAAACACAACAACTGGAGAAGGAGCTGAACTAATGGAAACTTCAAAATGCAGTAATGCGAATATCACGGCCAATCATTTCTTCTCAATTGTTGAGTAGTTCCTTTGGTGCTTATTTACTTTGTTTGCTGTCGTCTTGAATCAATACTGCTCCAACCCCGACATCACTTGTAACAACATATAATTTAAAAGATTGATTGAAATCTGGAGCTGCAAGAACTGGTGCACTTTTTAATATGGCCTTTAACTTGTCAAAAGCCTCCTGACATTTCTCAGTCCAAAGAAACTTTTTTTTCTTGCTCAACAAGTTTGTCAGGGGTTCTGCAATATTGTTTTCAAAGTAATCTTTGACTTTGTTAATCCAATTTGTACTTCTAATGAAGAATTTATTATGAAAAATTCTATGCAAAGATAAGTCAGTAGCATTTATGTATTTCAGGTCTAATTTGTGTGGTTATTTCACATATAATATGTTTCTATAAATGGTCGCTGAAGATACTATTTGCATGTCAAAGAAGTAGCTTTGAAAAAATTAGTTCATCGCCTCATTTTGCCTTAAAACTTTTTTCTTATTACAATCATTAATGTCGTTCTCACATGCAATTTGTTGCTCTTAGTTATTGAAAACATTTGTTCAAGTGCACCTTTAAAATAAAGAAGGGGTCTTAAGAGACAACTTCGAAACTGAGAGAGACCGGGGAATACTCAGACTCTATAGTAGCACACAGCAGTTGCTTTTCACCGGCATCTGAAGGCCCTGTTACAATGATGCTTGCCTAGTAGCAGCAGTTGTATAAGGCCTCTGCGAAATGCCTGATCCCATCACCAACAACCAGCCCTCTGTTAGGGACGGTGACCTGAACTTCGACTCGCAGCGTGTGGTGAGACAGCGCCACTGGAGGACAAAACCTGTCAGATACCCACCGCAAGTTTTGGTTGCAGATTTGGGAAAGTCGGGAAACAGATGTGGTGAATTATTACATAACTCTGAAGCGAGCGATCATCCTGAGAGATATCACCAATGAAGACCTCTTCATAGAGGCGGCACTAACACGCATCAAGGTCTCAGGCAGTGGTGTTCATTTGCCACAATGGGCACGCTTGGCCAGTGAACGTCAACCTCCCTGGGGTACGTATGGTCGAGTTTTACGAGGTAGATGATTGGAAAGTCATTCAGAGTGCCACTGCGACCAATTCTAAGGATTTATGGGTGACAGGTAATTGAAAACTAGAGAACACATGTGCATCATCACTGTCTGCAGTAACCGATAGACGCTGGTGGCCGGAGTCTTTAGTGAAGCTTAACCAGAGGTCAACACTGAAAATTAATGAAAAGTCTTGAATATCACTTCTGCAGTCATGCTAGAAGATGTTCAGCGACATGTGTTGAGTTCAGGTATCACGGGGTCTGGCCAGCGTGATGGTCATGATGTACTGGAGATGGTAAGTCTTAATGTCACCTCCTGTAATCTAGGCAGCTTTTAGGGCATGCGGGAGTGCGGTCTTATCCTCATCCTAAATTGCAACTCGGCCATACTCGTCACTTTATCAAATGTTGAGAAAAAGAGGCTACCAACAATGACCATGGCTGAGCGTCAATCGCAATGCTGTGGGTTATGGTCGATACGGATGTCCTCAAGCCAGTTGGCTGCCAAAGGACAAGGAAATTGCGCGGGTTAACACTAGAAAATTTATACCGGCACCGCCAACTGCTACAGGCTCATGACACGCCGGTTAGTCAAGAACCTATGGGAATTGGAGATTTTAATACACACCATCACGTGAGATCATCTCGTTAACCGTTTACGATAAGGTTGGACCCTAACATTCATTTTCAAGTGCCGAAAGGCGCTTCCGGGATATGCCAGTGTGATTCCTATGCAATCAGCAGTATAAACGGTGCCTAAAAGTTTTGCTTACCGACTGAGGAGTAAACGCTTAGCTAATGCTCGTGCTAAACACACCCTCGGGGTGTCCGTAGAAGCCACTGAGAGCAGTGTCCTTCAAAAACCTAGATTGATGTTTCGAATCTGCCATAAATATGCTATGTTAAAAAAAAACCAAAAAAAAACCAAGAAACATCCACTTATGTTTTGGATGAATAACTATTTGAATGGTCAAATCTCGCATTACTTTCAATTTCCAGAGTGGTTACCAAACACAGTTCTAGGTTGTTGCTGCACCACCAGCCGTGAGCTCTGATGTTAAGTGAGCGCGGACCTAGCTGGATTGCAAAAAAGCTAGTCAAAAATAAGCAGCGTGGTAAGGCCTGAGGTCACATTGTAGCCCTGCTCAAGGTCGATGACCAGCTCCACTTTGAGCAACATCAAACTAAATGATTTGTCTCCTGAAGAATCGACATGGTCTTGTCTTACGATTCAAATAATTCTCAGTAGTTTATGACAATGATTGTAGTGTTTCGCTTACGATAGCAGCATCTATTGGGGTACTGTTTCCCAAACAGTCACTCAGCCAGAGTACTGTTGAATATCTCCACATTGCAATGCGCATGGTGAATGATGATTTCGCCTATCCTGACACACATACGACATGCTCGATCACGATCTACACGGCACCCACAAACTCTCGATCGGGATCAACATGCTGCTGTTTGGGTTATGTTAGCATATCTCGTTTGTAGATACGTGCCGTTGCATCTGCGAACTTTGACGCCTTCTTTGTGGCCGAGGGCTATGCGTCTCTGGAACGACTGGCTACATAACCCACTGTCATAATTGTACGTTTATCATCCAACCTTGTTGTGTGGCAGAAGCGAAAGATTGACCTGGTGCAACTCGTTTGACGATGGAACATCAAATTGCGACTGGGGAATATTGCACGGTGCCGGCATCTGAATATGTCACACAGAATACTTTTTGAGTCACGGCATGGCAGTAATTTGTGAGCATTTCCCTGCTTCTGCCAAAATATTGACCGCTGACCCGTCCTTCGGGCTGTAGTATATCGCAGCGAGAGTAGAATTCATTGCATTTTGAGATTTCAACGAGTTTAGCAGTTTGCCGTGCTTTGTCGTTCCGATAGCTCTTGAGCTGACAACGTATAATTCACTCACGCTCCAACTTGGCAAAGCAAATATGGTTCTTGCCGGATTCCGAGTGTTATCTATAGTTATAGAATATATATTACCCTTCAGGATTGTAGTTTGTAAGGGTTAATTAGTAATATTGATTAATATTTAAATGCTACTTTTGCCCATTGTTCGTAAGTTTAAGATGAGTCATTCTTGTCGATACTGCTTAAAATCTATTTATAAGTTTCAAAATTGCGTAGTACTATTAAATGTTAAACATCACCTAATCTAATTTCATGACATGAGTTCTGAAAGGCCAGGCTGACCTAATTCATGATTATGTATTGTAACCCACTTAAACCTGGTTACGTTTGAGATTATCAATGCGCTTTGTTGGACCATTTTAACATAGCATTTCCAATTTTGGTTTATTAGTGTCCTTCGTGTCTACAGTGACCCTTCCATGTTAAACCTTTGGACCCCGTTAACACAGGATTTTCCATTTTTGTCTATTATTACAACTTTGCATATATAATGCCCCATATTACTACTCAAGTTAGTGATGTTTCATTTATTCGCTCATGCCCATATTGATGTCACTCAGGTAATCAACTGATAGCCTGGAGAATTTATTCAGTTCATTAGTTGATGTATCCATCTTGAAATATACAGCAAGTCGTTTTTCTGAACCAAGATTTGAGCCATGTTTGGTTCCTTTGCCTTTTCAAGTTTCCTTCTTACAATACCAGCCACTGTCGTATCCAAGTTGGCCAATGGTGATCGAAATATATTCAATAAAGCAAAAACGATTCGAAAGAAGTCCTAAACAAGTGTATTTGGCACTACTTTGTCAAAAATACTTCCACTGTTTTACTCGCGGATTAACACTTTCCTCCATTCAGTATGCTTTTGTCGTTAGATTAAAATGTTTATAATTTCTCTGGAATACTATATCCGCTATTTTTGGAGAAAAACTGGCATTTCGACTTTAAATTCCTGCTGCTGAAGGAAATCAACACGGAATTCCCTGTCTACATGAACAGCATCACTCTCCTTTAATCAACTTGTATTGTCTTTCGCATTTGCTCATATGTTATGTGATAATGGCCAGCTAGGTATTTGCTAGAGACGTTAAAATATAAGTATCTGTTCACACAACTATCATTGGCTATTCATGATAAGCAATTGTATGAAGATGAGGTAGACATTATAATGAGTGGAAAGACTGCAGCGGCCATTACTATTCAGAATTAAAATAAATAGATTTAACCAATGTGTTTTTAATTTTATTTTAGTTGCTATATTTTTGATGGGATAGGGATGGGGATGGTGTAGGAATGAATGCAAGTAGCTTTTTCAATTAAATCACCGTAAAACAAATTGGCTTGAATTACGACCGATTAAATGATTCCCATTTGCTCCAGGAAAAGTTAAAAAATGACGAATATTTCAATTTTTACTTCTCTAATAAAGTCTAGGTAAGCGCTTTGATTAGTAAGTACTTTAAAGTTTATAATTTATATTTCAATCCAAAAGCATGTATTTATTTTATTCAGAGCACGAGTGCACAGGTTAATGTGATAACGAATAGGTCTTCAAAAGTTGAATATAAATAAACTTATATAAAGAATATGCTTTAAAATTACGCCTGTAATCAATTTTATGTAAAACTAATAGCCCCCCCCCCCCATGTCCTGCATGTCGAATACCATACCCACAATTAATTTAATTTCATGACAAAAATGCAAATGTGCAAATTAATGACGATAATGTAAATGAAATCAGTTAAATTGTACATCCAGTGAAGCTTATCCTGGACCTGTATTAGGTGCTGCCATATTGGTATTCTTCCAGTGAACTAAGTCCCTTTACAGACAATCATGTTACATGCGTACCTGTCGTTATTTTTGTGAATATGGGTTTATCGTCACTTTTTAACACATGATAGAATGTACATGGTTAAAAGTATATTTGCTAGAGGAAGGACCAGGGAAAACCCCGAGAAGAACCAACGACCCACAGGAAGCAATTGGCAAGCTTAGTCACACACGAAAGTCGGCCACAAGAGACGAACCCACAGGGACAGATGTGAGATCCAAGTGATTTTAAAGACAAGCTCTTAGACCACTTGGTCCCTCAGGGCTCCATGCGTATCCGTGTATTCAAGCTTTCCATACCAAAAGTACATTTGCATTGTTAAAAACCAAGATAATTCCTAAACGTTCCTAAAATACATACTATGAAATATTAATTTCTTATGGGTTTAATGGCTTAGCACTTAATGTGCTTAACATGGCGGCCAGTGTATTTGCTGGAGGGAGAGATCCTGTGAGGAACCACTGAACGAAGGATAGCTACTGGCAAGCTTTTGCTCATCCTCACATTGTGCGGGTCTAAGAAACAAACCCACACGGATAGAGGTGAGATTTTTGTAAAATTAGTAGATCAACGTAATAAAGCAATAGTTATAGTATCTTTTCAATTTGAAGAGTTGCCAACGTTCAAAATTCAACATCTAGATAATGTTAACTCCTCTCAGTCTCGTAATATTTTATGTCCCTAACATCACACTAGGATCTCTCAAAAACTTAATCACGTGGGTGAGGATGATTCAAATTTAGAAAGGGCTAAGAAAGAAAGGAATGAATAAATCTGATTCGATGTTTTTCCTATATATTATACTACAATTCTAAAATAAATAAGGAAACCTACTGTAAAATGATTCAGTTCTGTTTGTGATATGTGTGATATGCCTGAATTTTTGTATTTCCTTTGAGTAATATGAAAATAGGGGATCTGACGTTTTGGCTTTAGACACGTAATAGCTTCTATCCCCCGAAGACTTTTACCCATTGTAGCAATCAAGCCACATATGTCGTACAACCCGTGGATTATAAGCATTAAAATCCACGAAAATGAAGTGGTCGAAGCAAGTAACTTGAGTCATACAATGACGCAGAGAAGTGACAGACAAGACCAATATTACCTTTCCACTTTTGAACAATAATCCACCTCCCATTACTAGACTTTGTTGCAATGAATCTGACCGTCATTGATGAGCAGCTTCACTAATGATTTTACCAACCGCAGTCGGCATAGTTTCTGTTGATGGCAACGTAACAGCTTTTGGTGGTGCATTAGTCACTAATCGTTGTATTTCACCTCAAGGATTTACAGCTTTCCCATCTAGTGAAACAATTATGTGTCAACCATAATTTTGAAATGGAATATATACAGGTGTTGAGTTCGTATTTGATATCAAATCACTTGGTTCCACAATTGGTGAAAACCCAGACAGTATATAACCATGAGCATCTACAACTATCGTTTCAGACGTGCTTTCATAACATACATTGATGGCGTCAGAGGTTTAATTGATCTGCGTTGTTCAGTTAGTTTTCTAACTATATTAGGAGCGATATGATATCCCATGCGTAAAACTCTTGTGTCATCTGAAATATAGTCCGGCCAACTTAAAATTGAGCTTATTGACGATCGTGCAATGTGAGTCGCACAAGTTGCAGGTTTAATCGAGATGACAGAAATGAGTGTGGGTTCATGTTCGCGTATACAAATTGTAGAGTCTTTATCAGTTAGCAGCAAATAATGCTCCGACGAATTTCTTCATTAATCGTTTCTATGTCGTATGAAGCCGAATGATTTCAACGTTTTGTCCGTTTGCACCATTATCCATCGAAAACACATGCGAGTTGTTTCGTGGGCAGAGATCCAACGTTTGCTATCGGATATTAGACCAACTATAAAAAATTCTCAGCGACACTAGTGCAATATCAAGTGTTCGTGATTCCTCAGCAGTAACAAATGTAGAAAACGGCAGACCAAATTTTGGTTTCGTTGGTGAGATTGTAATGGTAGAGGTAACGTTCTGGGTTGTATTTACAACAAACTGTTGCATCAACAGCATAGATTTCGCGCAATGTATGCAGAGTTTCAATCGTTTCAAAACTCATCATCAGTGTTGAACGAGTGAATTTCGTCTTCTATATCATGGGTATATTCAAAAAGACATGCAGCAGCGCACGATATGTATTTCTGTCCATGATATCATTGGTAATGAACGGCTGACAAGTCGGTGCAGTCTTATTAATGATTTCTGTTGCCAGCACGAACGTACCCCACATGTGTGTCCAATCGATCTTTGAGGTCATTGGGGTCACACAGTTAACCAAGGCCACTTCCTTTCACTGTATGTTGTTTTTGCCACTTAGTTATTTGTTTGTAATTTAGTTAGCTTTTTCTTTCGTTGTCTAAATTCTGGTCTAGGTTGTGGCAATATAAGCTTTGTTATTTGTTCATATTCCTCATCAGATGTTTGCGCAAAAGGATAATATATTCTGGTTGGAACTCAGTTATATAATATTATTCTAGTTGTAACTGTACCGGTATAGGTTCGGATTTGGATGTTTGCATTTGTTCTGGTGATTATTTGCATATTTTCCGTGGAATCTTTGTAACGCAGACGGAGCTACCTCTTCACTTTGAGGTGCACGTTCCTGGGTTGCACATGATGCTCGCCTTAGAAATTTTTTTCCTCTTTTTATTGTTTTTATTCTTATATACACGTTGCCGATGTTGCATTGTATTCACGAGATCTTTGATCTTGAAGTTCCTCTTTTTTTCTGTTTCACGTTCATTTTCAATAGATTCTTGAGTTTCTCCATTTGCTTCAACCATGCCGGTTGAAAAGATTGGTGATTATAGCATAAAACCCTTTCATTTTCCAGGTGAGTTTTGTATAATATATTTTCCATAAGTCTTCACATTCGTTGGGTAGACAACTCTGAAGTACATTAGATGCATACTGAAAAAAATATACACATTTCAGTTGTTCTTTCCATTAACCTCTAAGTTCCATTATTGGCCACTCAGTGTACTTGTACTTATCCCATGTCTTTGATTGCACTTTGTAATATATAATCATTCCAGTTGGGAGGTCTGTAAAGCGCAACACGCATTGGATTGCTTTCTAACATCTCCATGAAGTGCACTGATTTCGACTACAGTACCCCTAACTACCGTTGGTAACAATGCTGTACTAGTTTGGGTATGTCCTATTTGTTCTTAATATCTTTGGTACGTTGAGCTATTTTATGAACTGGACCCTGTTCGTCTTCTGTGCCAGTTGTTCTACTGTTGCTTTTGTAGCCTTTTTAATATCGTTATGCACGTTCCGCAATGTTCTTTGCTGGTTTAATCAGTGGTGCAAATGTTTGTTCAAAGCCTGCTGTGAAGGCCTGGAGAGTACTTTGTCGTGATTCATATGTATGACATCACTGATTGACATTTTATATTATTGTTATGATTGCTAAAGAGTCGTGTGAGACAAGTTTGTTTCCAAACCGGCATAATATTTACCCTCCACCTCGCGTCATAAAGTCACGTCAGGTCAAAATGAGAAAGCTGCATGGAGCCTTAGTGATCCGCGCAAGCACGAAACTGATCCATGAATAGTCGGCGGAAAACCAAGTCCAATGAATATTTGAAAGACCATGCACGTCAAAACCACGAAATATCACCAACATGATGTCACGGATTACTTTAAGAACATATGCACATCGTTGAGTCAAATGGACCACTTCTACGTTTTTGTGTCCCTGCAGATGCTTCAGGGATGGTGGAAAAGAAATTGACGGTAGTGGTGGTGTTATAATTTAAAACGTTTAGAAAATCTTTTAAAACATTATTACACGATTGATCATCAGCCGACGGCATGATCTCGTGTCACCGATCCCGACCTCAACCATCTTAAAATCGTATTCAACAACATATACGTTTTTTCCTGATCCAGTATGGCCAAAGATTAGCTCACGGACTGAGTTTGGAAATATATCACCATGCTTGGATTGTTTGAGTTTTGCTAGAGCGGAGAGGCAATGACGGTAATAACGGAGCTTTTCAAATCTGTAATATTTATGAAAGCATCTGTAAATGTTCTTTTTCATGATGCTATTGAATAACACAATTGGTGTATACTATAGTCATATCCTAATATTGCGTACGATGTCGCACAAAAGCACGTACTGCAATTCCAACTCAACTTTAAACAAATAATGGTCGAGCTAAGATCTAGTGAATCTGTGTTCGGTGTGGAGCAAACAAGTTAATGTTCATTACAAAGGTCGATGGTGATGTCTCTGCTACATTATCAAAGTTACCTGGAACACCATAGAGTAAGTACCCTGGTGAAAAACACATTACTGGATACAATTACTGAGCTTGGTACACGGCTTCATATTATACTTGATTCTGAATACCATTCAAAGCATGGTGAAGCACCTAGAAAGCTTGTTGATGTTGTATGTTACCGACATGACCATGCGTATGAAGCATCAAAATATACTTGTGTACATCAGCGCGCAGAAGCGAATCTCATTCATGGCTTAAATTTAATTCAACACTGAGAAATAATCGCAAGATGGATTAACAAATACGGTAGGAAAGCCAATATTGCGCTTGGAGAATCATAGATCCTCCTGTGGTGGACAAAGTCAATCAGTTAAATGTAACTTATATTAACACAAACAAGCCAACAAGCTGGAAATTATCAAAATATAATAGTTTCCGCTTGGGTCTTGGAAAGGTAAAGCCGCTTTGGAAATGGTTGCAAGCGTGGCATAGGTCACTCATGGGTTTTCTACAGCATGGTTGGCCCAAGAAGCTTTGTGGTAAGTTCATCTATCAATACCAGGGAGGACTTTGCGTGGGTGGTTTGACGTCCAAGCACAAATGGGGTTCATCTGGCTGATCTCTTATTTCTTCCACATGATATTATTCATGAGAGATAGTCAGCTACGCTTTAGCCGTTGTCGACGTTGCCAGCAGATCTAAAGAAGCTGAGCCGCCGACATCAAACTATTCTGGAAGTAGTTATGTACGATTACCACTTATGTAGCCAAGGCTGTTACAAGTGGATCCAGGTAAGGAATTTCTCGGATATGCTCCTGCATTCTTAACAAACCTTTGTGTACTAATTCGTGTTTTATCTTGACTTTGTCACCGTTCCGTGGCTTAATCTTGTCATAGAAGAACTCTTACATGAGCAACATTGACAAGTTATGCTGACAAAGCAGCATTGGTTGGTTTTGTAATCTTGAATTTTGAATTTTACTGTGAGCGGCACCAAGTCTATCATCAATGATCTTCCGAGTCTCAGATGATGCCGGATCAGTGATGATCATTCGAACATAACTTCTTCACTGTCAAGGACAAGACCAACTCGAATCCAGTTGTGCAGATTCCCCATTTGGTTTTTCTTCCAAAAACAGCAATGTTCATTTTTTGAAAAAGTCTTTTTCAAAGTCATTTGTGGCCTTTTAACGCAAATCCGTATTCATCCGTATATATGGTGCCATCCAAGCGTGCTGTCGAAATTCAATGATCTGCGACAGGCACATACTCAACCGCCGATACGTCTGGAGGTTTATCACGTGTAGTGCATAGTTGTGTTTGGAACAAACTTGGTGAATTCTGTATACTTCCCTCCGGTTTTATTCACGATTGCCTAATGATATGGGGACAGCCACGTACCCGGTTCCAACAGCGCTTTTGGTGCCAGCGGAGAATTCCTCTTTGTATCATGTAAATTTTCAAGATATTCTAGATCAACTTCAAAGAAGTATCTGTCACTAAGGTTGATGTTGTACTCGCGTACGTGTATGAGTCGAGAAGATTCTGTGGGATCAATACAGTGAAATCCACCAAAAGGTAATAGGGGCATCATTGCCTACCCATAATGGCTACTGAGATTTAGATACACGATGCAACTGTTAGGGGCAGCGGGGTTATATCTGTACACCACTGTGTTGTTTGCTCTAACATATATGTAACTCGCTATGGACTTTCCGCCTCTGAGTAATCGCTCAATAAATATATGTTGCTCAATATTCAAACTCGATTTTGGATTTGGACAACAACGCATCCCAAACAATACCAGCTGATGCAAAGTAATGAGCGGGTCTAACTAGTACACGTGCAAGGCAGTGTCATGAAGTGTTTCAAACACATTCATATTTCTCATTTATTTTAGCATCGTGGCTTGAACCTAACGAGTATCTGAATTACTAAGTTACGGGAATTTGCTTAAGTAACTACTATACTATCGAGCGACCCACCTATTACTTAATGATATATGTATTAGAGGTTATAACACAAGAGTTGGGTTTATTGTTGATGTGTCTTGTGTGGAATATATTAGTTTTGAAAACCATGGCAGCTTATATCTGAGCAAAGAATGATACTGCTACTGCTTGGAAACGTATTGTGGAAAATGGTGTTGGTTTTTAAAACTATTGTGATTTGTGGCTGATCCAGGAATGTTACTGCTTGAAACAAAATAGAGTAGGGTGTTCATTTTAAAAAAAAATCTAATAAGAATCTTTGCTATAATGTCTTTGTGGCTTATCCAACATAGATCATGCACTACTAGCTATCGTCCTAACTTTAGCTTGGAAATATTTTACATCTGGCATGCGATTGCAGGTGATTAAGTCATGTATAAATTGGAAAACCTGAAGGATGAATATGTTGGTGACATGTTTCATAAGCAAGCGTTATTTCTAACTAACAGAACAAAGCGACTTTCAAATCTGAAAATATTTCGAGGACTAAAGGAATGAAAGTTAAAAGGTAAAAGTGGTTTAAAACGGAAACAGTATGATGAATTTTGGCTTTAGACGAAAAAATATACTATTAAAATAGATGTGTGCTAAAGTACAACTATTTCCAAAAAAGAGAGCAAAAAGAGAAAGTGTTGGATATGTACATGAGAGTATCATTTAGCATTACTGTTTGAAATGTGACCAATCTTGAGAAAGTATTTCGTTAAATCCTGCAGGAAATAAAATAATTTACGGGATATGAATTTGTGTCATTTGCAAGAACAGAAGAAAACTAATGCACAACAGAACTTATTGCAAATAATTAACAATATGACACACCCGCAACAAACAATTAAGCGACTGCGCGGTAATAAATTACATCACAAAAGATAAAAAGAGGTCAGAGCAAATATGAATCAATCTGATCACAACTTCATCGCCAAACAGCTTGTAAAGAAATACATTTTATAAGATTACAAAATGGTTTATTACATTATATACAATCAAGGTACAAAACAATCAGATCCATGTTGAGAAAGATAATGCAATCAGTATATGACTTAAGCTTCCGGTGTATTTAAAAAGAGAGATACGGCACGTATACTCTAAATTTGGGTATTGTTTCAATACCAGAATGCTAGATTAAGTTACAGGACACAATTTACAGTGAAAATATACAGATTATGAACATACATTTTTTTTTAACATTCCGTATGGCATCTAGTAGTATAATCAACATTGAACGTTGTGAAGTAGGTCCAACTGTGCTGCGAGAGAAAACCTGCAAGGTAAAATCATATTTCTTGCCAGTGTTCCTCAGTGGCAAACAACTCCCACGGTGTAAAAAATACAACGAAAATAGAAGTATGTTCAACGAGATCATTATAGTATCATTACAGCAATAAGGCTATGATGTTATTTTGAAAGCCATGACATTATGATGGTATCTGGACATTCATGATAGTTTGTTACATAAGAAAAGTCCATGCCATGTTAGTTATTTTATATGTTAAAAAGCACATAATTAAGTTTACGCACAGGCTCACACACTGTTATTTCTGTAAACCCTTGACAAACCGCTTCAGCAATACATAATGCTTGAGAAACTTACATTGAAGAGTTGTCTTAGGTCTACGAGAGAACAAATTCTCGCTTTTCAAATTGTTCAAACAACATAGGAACCACAATGTATTTAGTCTATGAACAACAGAAGCATAAACAATTATTTATATACTGAAAATCATAGTATCTAGCTTTATTGAAGAAATATACACGATAACATATGAGCTAATGTCATTGTAACAATATAACCGGGTTGGATTTTGGATTTAGAACATAGTAGTGTTGATGGTGATACAAATACAATGCTTATTGATGAAGGGCTTGAATGAGAAAAGAATTATGATTAATACATGCGTGCATAAGATCCAAATATTGGACAAATTAACACAATCCGCACGAACCTAATAATGCAACAAATATAAATACAAATAAATGACCTTACACTGTATAAGGACAAAAGTGAACAATTTATAGTGATTAAACACGATGAGTAGAATGATGTGTTGTAATCAATAGTAAAAATGATACATGAACCTAAATAGTGAAAACTGAGGTATTTTACTCAAATAGTAAAATGATGATTTGATAGGACAGATATCATACATAATATCTTTACACTCCCACAACACTGGGTATAACAAACACCAAAATTAGCCAACGGCTAAAAGATTACATGCATGGAGTAACATAAAACACTCCGTCAATATCACACTTGGGTACTAGTCACACTGGTCAATCAAGCAATCAGCATTATAGGTTGTCACGACCACCATTCAATTCCTTGGTCAATCAAGCAATCAGCGCGCACCAATTCGGTCAGCAACGCTCGATCACCTGCTACTAGACAAGCAACACTGTTCACTCAGCTCTACGGCTGCTCTGGTGCAGCTTTACATCTGCTATGGTCAACTTCAGTGGTTAGCTCTACAGCTGGTACCACGTTGGCTACGATCAGCTGAAAATACATCAACGCTGTACTATTCATGTCAAGGGCATATGGTAATGTTCGTCCATCGGTGTCGGTGATGACCATTTATATCATCGAATTCACTGGGGGTGGGTCTGGAAATGACTGATCAGTCCACTCCGGGCCCGGGAGGGTCTGATGCAGTGGGGACATGGATGTACAGGTTGCTGACGAGGAGTTCCGGGAGTGCTCTTCCTGGATTTGCGCAGAGTACGTTTATCAGCTGCGTCCACCAGTCTTTTCTGCTGAAAGACTGCCCCACCGGCATTGACTTGACTGTGCTAAGCAGATCGATCATCAGCGACTCTCTCCCAGCTGTCAGAGTCAATGACAAAGTTCTTTAGCGAGGCCTTGAGGGTGTCCTTGTACCTCTTCTTTGACCACCGTGAGATCTTTTGCCTTTCTGTAACTCTTCATAGTACATCTTCTTGTGTAGGCGTTCTTCCGGCATGCGGACAACATGGCCAACCCACCGGAGTTGTGCCTCGCAGAACATGGTGTGGATGCTTGTCATGCCGGCCTGAGAGAGCACATCTGTGTTCGGTACCTTGTCTTACCATCTGATCTTCAGCATTCTTCTCAGGGATCTCAGGTGGAAGTGGTTCGATGTTTTTTTAGTATGGCGGCTATATACAGTCCAGGTCTCACAAGCATAGAGGAGGGTGTGGAGTACAATCGCTGCGTAGACTTTAAGTTTGGTGGCAAGCTTGATACATCTCCTATCCCATTACTTGAGCGGAGCCTGGTAAATGCTACGCTGTATCTGGCAATCTTGATGTTGCCATCATCGTCTATGTTGACTGCTTGTGAGAGGGCGCTGCCGAGGTATGTGAACCTGCCCATATATATATTTTAGCTTTAGCCCGCTGACAGTGATGGATGGTTCCAGGTAATCTTTTCCAGGAGCTGGCAGATTGAAAACCTCCGTCTTTCTGGTGGAGATAGTGAGTCTGAAGTTGGTGCTTGCTGTGGAAAATTTGTCCATGCTCTGTTGTATCCCTGCGTCCGTGCTGGCGTTAAGGGCACAGTCATCTGCACACAGGAAGTCGCGAATGTTCTTAACTTGGACTTTGGTTTTGGCTTGAAGCCTCCTCAGGTTGAACATTTTATCATCCGGACGGTATCGGAGACCGACTACCACATCACTCTCCTTGAAAGCATCCATCAGCATAGAGGAGAACATGACGCTGAAGAGAGTGGGGGCTAAGACGCATCCTTGTTTCACACCATTCGTAACGGCAAATGGTTCGATATAGTTACCCTGGTCCAAGACTCTGGCAAGCATGCCGTCATGAAATTGCTTCACCATTTCAATGGAGACTTCTGGATATCCAAATTTGGCCATGATCTTCCAAAGGCCTTCCCGGCTGATAGTGTCGAATGCCTTAGTGAGGTCCACGAAGATGGTGTATAGCTGGGCATTTTCTTCCTGACACTTTTCTTGCATCTGCCTGGCAGGAAAGATCATGTCGATGGTGCCTCTCTCCTTTTTGAAGCCACACTGACTTTCTGGCAGTAGGCCATGATCAAGTTTATTTGTGAGTCTGTGCAGCAGTAGCCACGGGTATATAGGATAAAACGTAATGACGTTATATACGGTAGGCTATACAAATTACCTTATCGGCACAACATTACAAAACAATAAACAGGTTCAGACGTGAACCTAGCTGTGTCCGATAAAATTCGTATCTATGGTACTTATATGTTTCTTAACAAAATGCAACTATATATTACTAATATAATACCCTTGCTAAGTCACAAACACAAATATAAAATATTGCATTATACCACGCAAGGCAAAGCTACATAGAAAATGTACAAAAATAAACATGGTAGTACAATGGCTATAACTTACAACATACATAAGAAATAATATGCATAGGAAATTAATAAATAACTTACATACCTCTACAGCTGAAGATGTGCAAGTCCCTAAGTAGACTGCTTACTGAGAAGACATTCCGTAACGTGAAGATACCGCCTTACGATGAGGTATTTAAATACAGACGATGTAGCAGTGCTAGATGTAAATCACTTTTTCCCATCGAGAGCACTTCGCACGTGCGGCTGGGATGAACCAAACTCACTATTTCGAAATATTGTGCAATATGCGTAAATCACACTCGGGTATCTTTGTACATACACACACAAAAAACCCCACGAAACCCGAGTACATGCATTTAATAAATAGAGGGATTTATACAATTCCATGACAGTCAAAATTTTGTTAACTTTCATCACGTTCTCCACGCACAGAACAATACAAAACTGGAGTTGCTTAATATACATTCAAAATAACCAACTTAAATCAATAACGTTTAGGGCGTGATAAGCGCATATAAAAGAACATTAATAATAAATTGGTACAATTTGTGTTTACTACAACGTTACAATATGTCCACAGTTTCTACACAACCAGATTTACGACAGAAAGTGGTTGCTCAAGAATGAAACATTGATCGTAACGATCCCAGGAAATATGTCCTAAGTGGTTCATGGTTGACTTAAAAGGTATCTTGATACATATTCTTTACTTATGATTCATGGACTTGGCAACATTGATCAGGTAAGAAGGGAAATAATTATTTTAACCAATCTCACATTTAATCTTAGACATTTTGGACTATAAAGGTCGAGGTCGACATTTTGAAATACAGGTATGGGTTTTTGTACATAAGTTCAGCAATGTTATAAATGATCTGCTCGAGAATATTCGGCTTTGATAGTGTTAGACAGCAATGACAAAAAGGTGAAAGGTAGTCTTGGTATAGCTAGATTTCTACTATAGTAATAATTTAACAATTCCTGCAACCCTGACAAAATGTTATCATCTGGACATATTTGCTCTGGAGCTAAAATGTGGTCTTTTTAAAGGTCGTTCACGTGAAATATAGAAGATTTATTATGCCCATGCATGTTCTGTTTTTGATATTTAAATAAGACTATTGATTTCAATTGCTTTCATTAGTATTTAGTTCAGTAATATGTGTATAATTCTACAAATGATATATTTATCGTCAAATTAAACCCGCTAGAATGTATTAGCATTTAGCATTATCATACGTCGATAATCTTGGAAAAACGAGATCCCACAGAACATAAATTTGTCAAATACCATAGTCTGGTACTTTAAAAATGTCACACTTGTGTGTAAATTACACCAAGTGCTAAATATTAATATTGTGATAATCATTTTGAATTTGGGTTGACAGTCATTTCCTAGATTTAAGCAGAAACATAATCGGAACTTTCATGTCGAATGTTAGGGATCCCCAAGCAACAATGAGGTTAAAAATTGTAAGTTAATGAATGAAATGTCTTAGTTTTGTGTATTGTATATATTCGTGTTGCATGTATTTGAATAAAATATTTACTTACAGTCAGTACTGAGAGAAGGAATAAGACAGGACAAGGGCTGGAAAAGGTACACAATTTTAAACCGAAAAATTAAAAAAATAAGAATTAGAAATGTTTGCGTTTTTGTGCTTATATTTAAAAAAAAATTATAATACCTATTTAACTCAATTGACATAAAGTCCTTACTAAGACTTATGTTTTAAACTTAGAATGTATGACAATATTTAACGTCCATTCAAATTTTATGGTATTCGGATAGAAATTGCAACTGTAATAAGATTAACACGTGCCAACACATGTCTACAATCACATGTAGTAGAGTTGACATGTGCTACCTTCAACTCAATTACGAATTTACATACCGCCAGAACAAGAACAGCTTAAAAATGTGTATTATACAGTATATAACAACATTTATCATACAGTCGGTATACTCTGCTTACAGTGTGTGCAGTTTCATATTTTTGATATTATAACATATTAACATATCGTTTTATGTGATTCAGATTGGTCCATATATGCCCATACAATTATTGTGCAGGATTCTTTGCAGATTGACTGTGATCGTGGGTAAAATGTTTAACCTTCTGGGCAGTTTTGATTTGAATGAGCATTTTGGCAGCCATTTTTCGATTCGAGTCAGGAAAGGAATTAGGGAAGAAAGGCCTTGTCTATCTGAATATGGCCAATTTACCACCATAGGGGCTTGTTAGGCTATGTATAACATATAATAACATGACAAATGCTTAAAACCCCAAATCTAGAGCAAAACCAATACAACAAGGGTATTTCTCAGTTCATAGCTGGTATGTAGGGTGGGGTGGAGGGGGAGGTAAACCTGTAGCATGAAATTCACCCTATATACAAGTGTGGTTTAATTGTTAACTTACATAAGTAAATCAACTCACCTCTGTTCACAGAAGAATGTGGATATAAACCGTTTTCCAAAGTGTCAGATATGTACCCAACCACTGCATATTTACGCGTTATATGAAGTCAGTTCCAACTCAAAATGAAATTTGTTTACATATTCTAAAGTCTAATGTTCAAAGGCAAGTACTGCAAAAATGCGGTCACAAATATATTACAGAAAATATGGGAATTTCTGCATCCAGTAAACCTTCTATCACATGAATATTACAAGAACGTAATGTTAGGTTATGTAAACATTGATATCAACTGCACTATAACGGGTACTGCATCAAGCAATGCGACATCAGGCGCATTGGAGTTTCGGTGCTGAAAAATGATTTTGTCTATATAAAATGTTCTGTTTATTCGGAATGACGCTTGTTCTTTGACTTATAGTTTGTAAAAATGGTATAATTTACTTTTGAACGTTAAAACCAGTTTTACTTTGTTTTGGACTATTTTTTTACGCACAGCAAATGAAAGGTGCAACTTCTGTAAGAATGAACAAAATTACTCTTTCTTCTTTCTATCCAAATAATTTCCATTGAAATAACAACTATGTGATAAAAAGAATATCAAATGGGTAATGATTTAATATTAAATTTATGAAACTCTTTGAGGCTAGCAAAAGCTGGATATTATTCAACTCGTTTCATAAATTCAGATTTAAATCATTACCCATATGAGATTCTCTATAAATTTCTGATTATTATTTTTACTTGTATCTTTATTACAGAATAAAAGAACTTTGAAAGAAACGTTGAGGACTGAAAAGGTAAAATGACAGCAGAATGAAAGAATATTACATCCACATTTCAAGGCTAGAATATCATGAGGTCAGTACATAAAGGGCCAAGAACATTAATGGGCCGATTCTGGTATGGACCGGGTAGTCCGAGAATCAGATTAAACCATTTTGAAGGTCTAACACGACTGGGTCATAACCTCAAAAGCCCACATTGTCCATTGCATACTGGGTTGCCTCCCTTATAAGAATCTCTGCAATGTGTTCAATGAAAGCCAAATGTACTGCCCGCAACACAACACAATCTTGTCTATGATGTATTAAACCCAATTATCAAACTGATTATTGTTATATTTTCTGCATTATAGTGTCAGTTATTATTTTATTTTTTTAGAAATGCTGTTGCTGCTGTTGAATACATGGCGCTGATTATGACATTGACAATCATAACGATGATAATCATCACATCATTGTTAGTGTAATTGCTGTAATTGTTCTTGCTTTTAGTATTGGCAGTGTTGTTGTTATTGTTATTGTTCTTGTTTTAGTATTAGAATTGTTGTTATTATTGTTTTTGTTATTGTTCTTGTTTATAGTATTAGGAGTGTTGTTGCTGTTGTCATTGTTATTGTTCTTGCTTTTAGTATTAGGAGTGTTCTTGTTATTGTTATAGTATAGTATGTTCTTGTTTTTAGTATTAGTAGTGTTGTTGTTATTGTTATTGTTATTGTACTTATTTTATCATTAGTAGTGTTGTTGGTATTGTTATTGTTCTTGCTTTATTATTATCATTATTATTATTATTATTATTATTATTATTATTATTATTATTATCATTATTATCATCATCATCATCATCATCATCATTATTATCGAAGTAGCAGCAGCAATGTAGTGGTAGTAGCATTCATTCAAACATTTCTTTCTCTTGCAAACATATTCTCATTGCTTTCATTCTAACATATATTGTTTCGAAAACAAAACAATTGTGAAAAAGATAATATAATGGACACTTAGGCAAATAATTTGATTCCACAAGCAAGAAAAACTTACACAGAGAGTAACATACCTTAAAAAGAACTCATTTGTGACATACTCAAAGTAACATGAAACCAAGTAAAATATACCGATAGGAATATCAAAGGTAAGTCCAAATATATAGTAATTATTATAAATAGTCTGAGTAAAAGGATTTGACCTGAATGGATGCCTGGATTAAATGACAACACAACACAATGTGATGAAAGATGGAAGTTTATGAAATGAATAAATATATATGCATTCTCTATAACATATACAGTGTGATTCTTTCAAGCTCGAAATATGAGACTCATTCAATTACTTCACACAAACATTTGTTATATGTGAAAGAATTTGTGACTTCATGAAACTTTATGACATAAAAATTCATACAATCATTCAAAAATGGGGAAACAAAAATGTGATTCATGTATTCAAAATGTGTAGACACATGATACAGTAAAACCAAGATGTGATTCATATAATGTCGTGTAATGATGGTAAGATTCATATAATCTCATGCAATGAATTTAAGATTCATATAATGTCATTCAAATAGGTGTAACTCAATTGTACTCAAAAGTACTCAGTCGAAACACAACATATGTTCCATGCACTCAATTGAAACACAACATAATCAACTGAAACAATCATGATTAATTGTAATAAACATAACAATTGTATCAAACATATGACTAACGACTCATATAGTCATTTGTACAGCACGTATGATTCATAACAAAGTATGGCTCATTTAAATACTTCTAAATCTTGCAAACGGAAAATTTTGACCTACTCACTGCTCCTGAATTCTTGGGTTAGCCCGCACTTGTATTGGCCACACACCCCATCATGGACCCACTATGAGCACAAGTTTACAGATTAGCACTTCCGTCCTTGTATGTATGGCCTTGATGGTCGCATATGCTTCCATCCCCATACAGGTAGATATACAAAGAGCCAGACCAACAGCCTGATACACCCACACACACAGCTAACATAAAAACCAATCTGGTCGTAATAACAGGTACGGAATTAAACTCTATAACACATGCTACTAAATTAAACTCTTAATAGCAACTTGGAACAGTTTAAATGTTCATAACGTTTCAAATTCGCGTAGTGAAGAAAACAACATTTCACGCTACGTCATTAAAACTGAACATTCCTCACATATTTGCAAATAAAATAAAATGTAACACTTACTCCATGGCTGTAGAATGAAATGGAGAGCATACACTCTTGGACAAGATTCCAAAAGGCTAATGCGTCGATTAGAACAGAAATTTGCCTTAAATCTACAGGAGAATGAGTATTAGTAAGTGTAACATACCCATGAATACCGTGCTTTTTGTGTCTCTCGCCGCAAGCGATCTACGACGAGATGCATGCTAGGTCAGTCGCTTGACTAGATAAACAATTATTCACCCTAGGTAACGTTGTTCGCATGTAGGACGAAGTGATCAAATCTTTCTAAGGCGAATCCAAGTTATTTCTTGCTTTATTCTGTAACAGTACCTCCCCCAATAAAACAAATTTACACATATTTTAACTTTCACAGAATAGAAGAAAATAACTACTAATGTTGCTTCTCAATACCTAACCTGGATATACAGTAATAAGGATTTTGTACTTCCATCCTACTCAAATAATCCGCACCTACGTTTTTGACCCCCTGATTGCCTCGAATCGAAAACGATAGGGTTGAAGTGTTAGCGCCCAACTCATCAACAGAGCGTTGGCGACCTTAACTTTTTTTTTAAAAATACAACAATGGTTGATGGTCCGTTTCTAGAACGAAATCTCGCCCAAAAAGATAGGCGTGAAACTTAACAATCCCCCAAACTACAGCTAAACATTCTTTCTCAATCACTGAGTACATTTGTTCTCTAGACAGTAACTTCCTACTGGCATTGGCTACAGGCATTGTTATCATGTCTTGAACATAAGTGCTCCTAACCCAGTATCGGAAGCATCGGTTCTTATGATAAAAGGTTTGCAGATATCAGGTAGCCTTAAAATAGATGCACTAGCCAATTTTTCCTTCAATGCATGAAATCCTTTATCCTGAGATAGTCCCCATAACACTTTATTTGGATGCCCTTTCCTTGTTAGATCAGATAATGGGCTAGCAATGGCAACGAAATTAAGAATAAATTTCCTGTAGAAACCTACCAAGCCTAGAATTGATCGAACCTGCGATTTGTTATTTGGTTGTGGTGATTTTATAACCGGTTCTACTTCCTAGGGGTGAGGATTTAGATGGCTAGCTGAGCAGACCATATGACCAGGCACTCTAAATCAGGATCGCCAATACTGTATTTTGTAGGTCGCACCGTGAATGTTGGCTTCACGGAGTCTTACGAAAAGTTCAGTCAGTATGGGATAGATGAACATCCCAAGTATCCGTGTACAAAATGTCGTCCACAAAATTATTAACGCAAATAAACCCTTTTCTAATCTGCGCATCAAGCTCCTACCAATCCGAATGGCATGACCTTGAATTGGTACAATCCTTTCTATGTAGCAAATGCCATCAGTTGGTGGGACTCTTCGACAATCGGTACCTGCCAATGCCCTTTTGATAAATCCAATTTCGAAATATATCGGTGACCCGATAATTTAGCAAGAAGATTCTCCATGTCCGACATCGGTTCGGCATAAAACACCGTCACTTTGTTTAGCTGTCGAAAGTCAATACAAAAGCGATTAGTACCGTCTTTTATCCTGACAAGGACAACGGTAGATGAATATGGCGAATTAAACGGTTCAGTCACCCCGAAGTCTAGCATTTTTCTAACCTCTTTATCCACTGTATCTCGAGCATTAAATGGGACTGGGTAACCCTTAATCCTAATTGGATCAGATGTACATAGCTTAATTTGTAGCTCTACTAGGGTTGTGCATCCTTATCTATCGGGTAAAATATCAGAAAACGTTCCTAGGAGCTCTTTGATCTATTTAAATTGATCTTTGGGTAACTAAGCCCTTACATTCACCTGATTTATCCCTTCTCTTTTACTATTTAATGTATATTCCAGTGGAGCATCTATCTTATGTTTTCCCATCACCGAGTCATCTTAGATAACCGCTGAAAACACTACATTAAATACCCCTGTTTCTAACGCGTCCTCGCGCCTTTCTACGTACAACTTTATCATATTTGTATGAAATATGCTCAGCCTACCATTCTCGTCGATTTTATTATCCATATCACTTTTGACTTCTTTTACGGCGTATGGACCTTCCACTAATCAACAGTTTATTAGTACTTGTGCAAAGAAGTATTAAAACTCGATCACCCACAACACATTTCCTATTGCGCGTCTTACGTTTGTAGTATTTAGCATATTTACGACTCGATCTTGTTAGCTCTTTATGTGTCATTTTACACGTGCTTTCTGGTTTCTCTCGTAAAGCGAGCATATACAGGTAAGTAATTTTCACTTTGTCGTCATGGACATTACCAGTCCAACGTTTGCGTAGGATTCGCATAGGACTCCGTACTGTTCTTCTTTACCGCAATTCAAGGGGCGAAAACCCTAAACTTTCTTGCGTCACTTCGCGATACGCGAATAGTACAGAATTCAAATAACGGTCCCAGTCTACGTATCATCTGTTTCAATATAAGATTTGAAATTTTCTACCAGACCGTTACGCATGGGATGGTACGGTGTCGTGTTCAGTTGTTTTATGGATAACAGCCTACTAACTTCACTCATGAGGTCGGAAGTGAATTGGTTTCCGCAATCCGTTAATAGTTCTTCCGGCACCCCTACCCTGCTGAATATATCAATGTAGTTAGATGCGATTTTCTCTTTAATCGATCTCACGGATGTGTTGCGCTCTTTCTTCCGGAGGAATTAGTCACGCGAGATTCCTTTGATTGATTCGGGGACGATTAACTTCCCAGACTCGTATTTCTCCCACTGGGTTTGCGCTGGGTTTTCAACAGCTGGAGCTAAGGGGGGTTTAAAGTCTTCCACAGTCGGAAGACGAGACCATTCAACGTTGCCGATTGTCAGATCATAAATTGGATTATCCACGCAGAGCGCGTCGACTGTTCGGTCAAGAATGAAGTTTCAATCCGAACTCTTGCAACAGGTACGCGATCGATCGTCCGATCGTGAGAATTCCAGCAATTATTGCCGTTTCAATTATCAGAAGTATATCATAGTCTGTAAACAATTGAGGTTCAATACATGATATCTTTAAACCCTCGTCATATGATAAAGTGAGGATCACTGTATTAATGGCCAGGGTCTAGGTTGAAATACTGTATAAGGGCATAATGAAATTTCTCAAAATATCCCTTTCCAAAAATTCATACAAATTTTCAATTCATTTCCTCTGTTTATGCTAATCATTTTCTAATGAATGATTGTATCTATTCATGACAAATTGTATTTGAATAGTCTATCATCCATGATCACTAGTTGTTGTTATTGTTACTACAAGGTATAAAAGAAACAGCCACTCTATTTATTATATTTTCTTAACTCTAATGTTCTCAGCCCATTCTTTTAAATTTGTGTGTACAATTTATATGAGTGTATGATGCCTATCCGTTTACAATGTTAACGTTTATAAATTAAGAAACATCCGAGTGGTATTTTCGTCTCTTTCCTGTTCATTTCCTGTCCATTTACATTTTTTATTTCAAGGACTACTGATTGTGTCAATAATCATGACTGTATGAAAATCTGTGCTCATCTTTACCTCCTTCTCAAGTGGGACATTTCTCAAGCACAGTCGTTAAGTCCAATTTTCTTTTCGCATAACTGAATTGTTGAATGTTATGGTGATGATAGCCTACAAATGTTTGGGATGTGTATTTAGCGTTTGAAGTGTAATCTTTAACCTTTGACATAAGTGTCAGCAAAGAACCATCTACTCTCTTAGATTTGTCAGTCAAAAGAAGCATCTATCCCTGACGTTTTGGGTCCACCTGTTAAACACAATAGACGAATTGGTGTGATTGTTTGTTTTTGTTGTTTATTTTTTAAACAGCAGAATTATTGAAAACAAGCCCCGTGATGCTTGACAGAAATTTCTGCTGCAGCCATAGTGATCTGTAGCCAGAGATATAAGGTGTACCACCGAATCAAATTCCCTATAATCTGAAGTAATGTCCATTCATACCGTTGGCAATGTTTGTGATATCCTATTCCCTTGAATGGAACAATTGATTTCAGGTGCATATCTATAATAGACGAAGAATCATTAAGGCGGATCAAGTGTGCTCTATTGATAACGACTGATTATCAGCTCTGGAAAACCGAACAGCACACATTTCAATCTGTAGTCCTGTGCGACAGTAATTACTAACAATATATATTGACAAAATATGAAGTTTAGCAGACGTTGTATAATTATTTCTTGGCTGTTCTGCTATACGCCATAGCACATTTATATTGGTGTTCAATGTCTGGATATTATACTACCCATTTAATATGTGAAATAATATCATTGTCTGACCGGATTAGCAATGTTTTGATTTTGTATATTACGGCCGTAATAAACTGTTTAAATTCAGTAATTGGTTTAGATGCACAAGTTGTTCACTACTCAACAGATTTGTGTCATGTTCTCCTTTTCATCTTTGTTAAGGATTTTATTGTAGTACTACAATGGTGGAAATAAGGTTTGGAAACAAATAATCGGTACTGATTAGCGTTATGTAATAGAATCTTACTTTTATTACTAATCTATTTCTGTCCGTGTGCACCCGTTGCTAATAATGGTGTTCAGCACGTATGGAGTGGTGGAACAGGAAAGTCGTATCCTCTGTACATTGCGAATCACGCATGATTTTATTTTATTCCAAAGAAGATAAAAACAAGCATGAAATGCTTTGCGTCATATTTAATTGACGACGGTTTAATTCAGAGTTATTCAGAATGAAAACTGAAAAACGGATGACTTAGTGTTTAAACTAAGCTGACCATGTTATCTTGTTCCTTCCCTGAAGATGCACTAAAGTATGTATATGGATAATTATAAAACATAATGCGGCTGTTGTTTTGTCCGCCATCAGGTTATCTTCCATTTGCAGTCTTCTTATTCTAATCGTGTCCTAAGTGTAATCAATAGGGCGTGTCAGATCATTCAGAAATGATCACATTCATCTAATCTGGATCTCTGTTGCTATGACAAGTAAAACAAAACAAAGGATATGCCTGACGAAGGAATGCTTTTTCTTAAAATCAATACGATCATTCTAATTGATATTTGAAATGGCAAGTGATTTGGTATTGCGCATTGTGCAAATGTGATACTAAAACAACGAATGTGCAGATGGACCTGAGACGCTTGCTGGAACGGCTAATTGTAATCATTAATTTCAATGTTATTCTTATATTAACACATTGTGTTTTTGTATCAGTTCCTTCGCTTATTTTTATGTTGCACCTGTTTAGAGATTTAGAATGTATTAAACAAATATCACCCCGGTCATCATCGTCATCATCATGTCATTATTTATCATCATCGATATATGCTTGACGGATATATTAATACAATAATATTGTAAGCTTTCATTTGTATTTAGTTGATTTATCCAGCATGCATACCCTATATATATATATATATATATATATATATATATATATATATATATATATATATATATTTCTTCGCAGCATCTTTCTTTCACCGTTTTCTTCATTTCTTTCTCTAATTCTTTCTTGTTTTATTTCTTTCATGACAATAATTATAAAAACACAAATTCGGAATAGTGATTCATATTTGTCATCATGGCTTGTCAGGTGGTACGAGCATACAAATAAACAACGAAATTGGCAATAAAATATAAATTATTAATATCTTCTTATTGCATTTATTGTAGTTTTGGGAATAAATGGATGCAATTTTGTTCTAAATCAATATGTTGCATAAGCAATAAATCAGCAATGCAAATTGTTCCAGTTATAGGGAACGGCTATGTTGACCGCACCTAGCATCATGTGTTTGCTAAGTTAATGAACTCCAACAGAAGTTTGATCACAGCTCCCACGACGTTGTGTTAAGTCACGCCAGAACAATGTTTTGTTGGACCCTACACATCGAAAGTGCTTGGCGGTCAAGGAGCAGCAACTTTTTTGTTGGGGCCTATATATCGTAGTAGGGGTAGGTTAGGTAGTCATTGGCGGTCGTCGTAAAATAGTGGGGATATGTGGCTATGGCTAATACACGATTTATAGAAGCAGTATATGTGGCTATGGCTAATACACGAATTATAGACGCAGTATGTTTAAGGGATATAGCTGAAAATGTGGCAGCCGCAGATGGTGATGACTTGCTTTTGATCGGGAGGACTTTGAAACAATAATGAATGTTCATCTTAAGTCAATGATGGATGTAAAGTACCAGAAGATATATTATCAAAACGAAGCACAACAAGGCGAGTCTCTTTCCCTATAGGCAACGAGAAAGGCACTTTTTCGTCAGCTGGCCCTACCTTATGCTCTCTTTGCTGTTCTACAGTCTGTTAACTTTCTAGTAAAGGGAAGAAGTCGACCAAACCAACAGCAATATTCATAATAAATAAAGCCAACCTCCATGCAGCTTCTTCTACGGCATTGAGGGATCTGACAGAAAACATTCTGCAATGTACAGCAGAAAGGAAGCAGTAGTCCAATCGACCGACGTCTAAAGTGCCTAAGGAATGCCAGATCTGCCGATGTCGGCTGTTTTATGACCAATACCACTATAATATGGCAGGCTGATACAGAGGAGACACATATAAAAGCTGCAAATTCCATCATCGACTAAGAACATTGAAAATAAAGTTGTCGAAAGTTTCCATGACCTGAAGAACTATGACGGATATCTCATAATGGCTGCCATGAGAACGACCTCGCGGTAGACATTAATGCTCAACTCAGCAGCGTAGAAAAGTATATAACCTTTTCCATGGGTCAAAATTAGTTTATAAACAGCTGCTAGTTGTTACCCTGCAGACTATTCCAGATTGTGGACGACCTCCACTAGGATGACTTTCACATCAACGGCCCATAAACTGCACTTGACGTACGTGTCTCGTTCTCTAAGAATATATGCATGGGTGAAGTCAGTTTTATGAGATGTGGGTACCCCATAGAGGCCTTGTAAAGCATTAACCGTAAGGGTATATCCATGTGGGATTATAATCACGCTCGCAACTCATATAACTCCATTATTTTGCAATACGATGGGAGAATCTCTCGGCCTTTACCTTTAGACTGACGCTCGTTTAAGCTGATATTTTTGAGGCCTTTCGGGTCACTTCCTTGATGTCATATGTCATTGACTACTTTAGGAGTTCCGGGATGAGATGGGATGCTTTACTTAAAATCAGAGGCGCAGATCTTGCGCTGCTGAACGAGATTGTCATGCACCTCTTTACTGAACAAACAATGACATCTAACTTTAATCATGATGTAGAGACTACTCACACTACGAAACGCGTTGACTGGCAAGCTCGTTGCCAAGCAGCTCGAGTAGAAAGAGGCTTTCTTTGAGGTTGAAAATCAGATCCATTTAGGCTGCCGAAGAAAGTAGCGATGAAGCAGGGACGCTAAGTAGTCGATCCGGGAGCTCGGGTAATAAACAGTCTTGGCGCTGGTTGGGGTACCTCGCGACATATCTGTCATCGTCTGGACTCAGGACCCCCAACCATGTATGTATAAAACTGTCCACTAGGGTGCAAAAGTTAACCGAAGAGGCTTTCCAGTATACCCACAAACAGGGACCCGAGCTAGTCTCAGCCTACCCAACTAATAGCTAAATAGATTTACTGTTGATAGACATCGTCAACAGCATTTCGCTCCACCCACAACAATAGTTTTACAGAGGAGTTATTAAAGACTGTTGTAAACACGGTATTGTGATTGTAGCAACCACTATCAGCCACCATCACCTAAAATTTACAAATCTTATTTATTGTCACCATCAAGCGGAGATCCACCTCCGCGGGTTACGCATGGTTTGTATTAGAAGGGACGGTTGGGACCCCTGATAAAAACTGGAACGAATTTTGAGTCACGCAACGAAGTTATGTCAAGACTTGAATGACGCAAAAAGGAAAATTGGGAATGAATAAGTATCGATGCAGCAGTCATGCACAAGCACAGGCCGGCCGTTAGCCAGGGAGCTGCCTTTTACCATGACAATGTGGAAGAGCTTGTGAGTCACGTGGAAACACTATTCGGGGCCTACAGGGCTCGCAAAAAGTCCATGGATTTAATGAAAGAGACCGGCGCCATACCTCCGTGTCAAGCCGTTTCGCAGCATCCCTGACTACAAACCCCTAGTGTTTTCCGACGACGACGAGTCGACGTGATAGTCCTTATGGTTTTTGTCAGATGCCTATTCGATCAATAATATCAGCAGAGAGATCCAGCAGTAAATATATATCTTGGGGCAACGTTGCCAATGTCAGCATCCGTGGCAACGATCCAATATGTTCAGTCGCCTGAGCGGCTTACTAGAAAGATGTAGCGCTCCAGTCTGCAATGGCTGGTGGGCTGCCACGAGGAAGTAAACCAAGAGGATGACACGCTTGGTGTGGGCTACTATATCGCGTCAAGCATCTTGCAAATCACGCCCAATATCAATGTGAACCTCACATGTGACGCAGTGAGCAACTCCTGCATGAACTCCGACACCAGAAGCAGAGCCAACCGAGAAACCAAGAAATCCCCTTCTATATTCCCTATATTATTCTACAATTCTGATGAATCCAGTGCATTAATGCAAAGTTTAAATGCTACTTATCTTCAGCAATAACTTGGTAACTACATAGTAACACTTTATTGCCATTATTAGCTTTTTTGTGTAAATTGCCTTTCTGTTTCGCGTTTCATCCTGCTCAAAAGCGCATAGACTGAATTCCCTCAATATTCTAGTTTGTTGTACAATTTGAAGCGATATCTGCAGGTTCGGTCCTAACGCGAGTCCAGGTGAGCTCCTGCATTATGCACTGGAGCATTCCATTTGCCTGCTTGACTCTGCATTAACAGCTTCCACTTTAGACTGACCTATCAGGACTGTTACCTGTTCAACCTCGATGGAGAAACTCTCACTATCGACTTCTCTATCCTCAGCCGTCCCGGGCTCTGTTGCTATATTAGAAGTGGTTGCTTAAGCATATTAATCATAAAAGCACCAAGGCGAGCGACCGCGTACTCTTGGTGGGCTCCCGAGGACGGACGTACCAAATCCATTAAGGTGAAGGGCTTTGGGTCCTGTTTCGTGCTATCGCCAGTGCATCCCCGAAGCTGTCGGCGGCGCTGGCCATGACGGCTGTTCCAACGGTCAAATCAGTGGCCTGGAGCGCTTGTGCCGGCATCAAGATATCTGCTTTCAAAGAAGGCATTCAGGTTCTCGCCAGCAAGAGCGGTAAATCGGCATTAGAAATGGCGACTGCAGTCACGCGTGCCGGGATCAGTAGAAAGAAGTTACCGGCGACTAAAACATGCCTCCCAACCACGCGGCTGAGGACGGGTGTGACATACTTGCCGCTATATTAGCCATGAGCTTACGCATGTGAAGCTCTGCTTATTAGAGTCGACACCGTAGCACCAATCAAACTGGTCTCCTGTAAAGACGCGCAAGACCACGTCCTCGTCATAGGGGCTCATTGCTGCTATCGCAGCACATGTGACTTGCAATACTTCTGCTACGAGGCCCGCAGTTCCGTCTAAAAGGATCGGATAGACCTATTGGTAAACAATATCTCGCGTTACTATCTTTTCCAGCTGAGACCTATATTGAGGTTGTAGGCCTAATATCGTGAATAAGGTATTAAAGATTTTGACAGCGTCTTCTACCTCATTGTCTACCTCCAGGTGCAGACCTGCCTTGATCATATTGGCTAGACTACTACCACCCTTTGCTTGGCCCGCTTCAGCAACGATTAAGCCCGCAACGCAGGGCCCATGATATTTTTGGTACTATAAACACTGTTGGCGATTCTTAGTTTTCTATGGTTGCTGTTAAGAGTTATCCGGATGGCACACCGAATGCGTTAGGTAGAAGCAAACTTACTTCAAGCTTCCCACAGTTTTAAGATCAGGAGGTAATATGGGCATATGAGCTTATTTTTTGCTTTTGATGGAATTAAAGGTAAATAAATAAACCGAGACAAAATGAAGAATTTAAACTTTACAGGAAAAATTATAATTTGGAATTTTAATCAGGTGTTGTTTTATAACGTAATTCTAGCTGTGTCTTGAGTCGGCACCCTCACCCTTTGTATATCCCGTATGTCTGTCTGTCTGTCTTTCTTTCTGCACCTGTATGTGATAAGTCTGCCAGTTCATTATATACCACTAACATTAACTAAGTATGTCGCAACATTCAGAAAATATTCTTGAATTTGAGGAGGGACAGCTTTTTGTTAGTATGGTTAACGCTACTTACGAATTTCGGAATCAGGAAATATACATTGGGACACGAAACAAAACAAATATGAAACCATTTCGCACTTTAATCATCTGAGTATTTGTCCACAGTGTTATTTCGTTGTTCTGTTTTAAAACTGACTTTATTGATCAATAGAGATTGTACGTTTAACTAACAAGCTGACAATATTTTTAGATATTGGAAGAAGACTGCTAGCCGTTGTTCGATTGTCTCTATGAAGATCACGCAAATTGATCGTCATTGCAAATGTGTTCTTGCATAGCGATACAATTGAATGTATTTAACGAATCATAGATGATTTAGTTTTGTTTTCTCTTTAATTGAGGTGAAATTTAATTATCATTATTAATCAGTTGATTTTTTGTGCGAAATATCAGACGCAAAAAAGACATTGTGCAAACGTTCGGTACGTTCCCGTTGCTCTAACAACCAAAGTCATTTTGCTCGCAAAAATAGGTTTTAGTAGTATTGACCAAACTGGACAAGAACGATTTATTATTAACGTCTTTTTAATTTTATACATCATCTAAAAATCTATATTCAGATTCAGCTTATATTATTGTAATATACAAACATCAAAGATTTTGTTTCCTTAAACCACATTAGCAAGTGTGGATCAATTTTTATGATACAAAACTTTTTTGGTAGAAACGATGCTAATAGGTACAGCTAAGAAATACAATTCCTACATTCCCTATATTAGTCTACAATTCTGATGAATCCAGTGCATGAATACAAATTTAAAATGCCCAAAGACTACTCTATTCATCTTCAGCACTACCTTGGTAACTACATAGTAACACTTTAATGACATGATAAGTTTTAAGTGCAAATTGCCTTTCTGGTTCGCATTTCATCCTGCTCTAAAGCATATAGACTGAGTTCTCTAAATATTCTAGTTCAGTTTAGGCTTTGAAGTGATATCTATTGAAAACATGTAATATGTTTCGCTTTTCAGCATAAATCCACGCAAAACCCAGGGAAAATAATAATGATATTCCCATGGACTATAATATAATGCAACAGCAACTAATTAGCTCCATTAGTGTTGTCTCACCTTATAAAGGTGACAAAAGTGGCATCTAGTTTTAATATTTGAAGTAACATTAAAGAATACCTGTAAACGTTGATGCATTTCCTTTATTGTGCTTTCTTCTTAAACGTATATTTCAAGACAGCGACCTACTTGGTGTGTCGTGTGATATTACAGGTGAAAAACTAAGGTCCAAGCTCAAGGAGACACATTCTGTATTCACACAACAATGAAGCCTTAAAATATGTTTCTACAATG